>SJYX01020614.1:58384-151049 GCA_006410675.1 Oreotragus oreotragus | reverse complement strand
GTCTCCAGGCAGCTGCTCTAGTCATTCTGAATGCAGTTAACAAGGGAAGTCTCAAGGGAGCTTCAGGGACTCATTCACAATCAGCCTGCAGGGGGCGCCCCTGGGACTCAGCCCGAAGGTCCAGGCGAGATCCAAGGGAGACCTGGAGCCCTCAGCCATGGGGAAAAGGCAAGAGAGCACAGATATTCCTCCAGAGTCAGAAGAGCTGGAAAGAAACTGGTCCCTCACCCCTCTCGCCACCAGTGATTTTGAAGACTGTAAAATGAGGCCAGGGCAGCACTTAGACGTCACAGTGCCAGACAGGTAATACACAGCAGTGAAGAGGCAGGTGAGGCCTACAGCAAACAGGAACCGCCATCAAAAAGGGGTGACTTCAGCCAACTGTTGCCTTGTGGGACTGTGAGAGGGACCAGATTTTCTAATTTTTCAAGAAAAGCTGAAAATACAGATCTCATGTGAAATAATCTGATTCCTAAACGATGGCAATTAAGGCAGTTTTAGAACACTGAATTGGACTCAACCCCCGGGCCATCATCTGTAAGGCCTTTAACATGCTCTGTGGTCTGAGCCGTAACACTGCAGGTTTGCAGCTGTGTAGGAGCTGCTCAGGGGAAAAGCTGTCTCTTATACACATCTCATTCCCCTCTCCCCCCCACCCCCAACGCTCTTAACATGAGAAAGGTTTTGCAAGGACTGTGGAAAGCCTCAGAGACATATTGCTGCCTTGGTGTTGCTATGGAGACAGCAACAGTGTCTAAGACAAAGCCCTTCCTTCCGCCTCCTGTGAAACCTGGTCTTTCTCAATGCTCATCCTAAGAGATGCTTAATGAAAACTGGCATTTTCAGTATCTTTATTCTCAGGGCTCTCCCTCCACCCAGGAGTGAGAGGGCAGGATCCCCCACATGGCATTTCCTGCCCCCGCGTCTGGGGGGGAAGGTGGAGAACACAGAAGTTCAGGGGCGGCACAGCAGCCTGTATCCGGGTCACAAGTCCACCTCCAGTCCCTGCTCTCCTGCCCAGGCTCCCTGCTCCGTGTCTTTGTCTGGAATGCGTGCCCTCCCAATCCTCTTCTCCTCAAGGCTGAGCTCAGATGTCTGTGGAGGGAATGAGCCCTTGTATCGTCTAAATGCAAAAAGGTAAAGGGAGGGATGAGGGCCCAGACCAGGCACCAACAGCTCCCTTTTCTGCCCAGGACACCCCTCTTCTGTCAGTCTGCCAGAGGGATCACCCACAGTTGTCTGGGGCCCACACTCCTGGCCCAACGGCTAAGGGGACCAGACGGGTGAAAGGACCTCTAGTGGCAGTTCTCACAAGACCTGAGCCAGGAGTCTGATTTTAGCTCTCTCCAGAGGTATTCAGAGTTGGAAGCTGAGTACAGGCCTCAAGCAAAGTTTAGAATGGGAATTGTGTCTCTTCATCCACAGAGGACAAGATGGTTGGATGGCATCACCAACGCAATGGGCCTGAGTTTGAACAAGCTCCGGGAGATGGTGGGGGGGTTGGGGGGGAAGCCTGGCGTGCTGCAGTCTGTGGGGTTGCAAGGAATTGAACATGACTGAGAGACTGAACAACAATTAATTCACCTCAGAAAAAAAAGCAAGAAACACGAGCTTGTTACAGAAGAGTCTGGGAATCAGGGTCCTCCAGAACCCCCAGCAGCTGGCAATTCCTCCCACAGCTGGGCAAGGCCAAGGAGGCCAGTGCCACCTCCTGGAGGCTTGTCCCGTCTCCGGCCTTCGGGTCCCTGGGACTCACCTCATGATGAAGTTGTGCCCATCCACGTCTGGCCCGTAGCCAGAGCCCCGCAGGTTGCCCGAGTTGCCCACCACGGCGCAGCGCCGGCACTGGCGGGGGTCCCGGAGCCGGTAGGGGTTCTCGCCTGGCACTATCTGGAACAGCTTCTCCAGCACCTCGTTGGTGTTGTGTGACTTGAACTGCGGCTGCAGCATCTGTGGCGGAGAGGGAGAAAACAGAAAGAGGGGCGCAGGGAGGGTCGAGTGAGCAGGAGGCAACTCCCGCTTGCTCCCCTCGCTGCCCTCAGCCTCCAGGGTCCAAGCTGCACAGGTCTCCTACTACTGTGGCGCGGGAGTCCTCCCTGAGCAGTGAGGACCCTCCTGTCACTCAACAACAAAGCGGTGTCCAGACCCCGCTCTCAGGAGCAGCTCTGCAATATTGGCCGGACTCAAGAGGTCAAGGTGCTATTCAGCCTGCTCTTCAGGGGTCTCCAGGCCTGTGCCACAAAGCAGCGAGGCCCCTGCTTTGCAGTCGTCTCCAGGCAGCTGCTCTAGTCATTCTGAATGCAGTTAACAAGGGAAGTCTCAAGGGAGCTTCAGGGACTCATTCACAATCAGCCTGCAGGGGGCGCCCCTGGGACTCAGCCCGAAGGTCCAGGCGAGATCCAAGGGAGACCTGGAGCCCTCAGCCATGGGGAAAAGGCAAGAGAGCACAGATATTCCTCCAGAGTCAGAAGAGCTGGAAAGAAACTGGTCCCTCACCCCTCTCGCCACCAGTGATTTTGAAGACTGTAAAATGAGGCCAGGGCAGCACTTAGACGTCACAGTGCCAGACAGGTAATACACAGCAGTGAAGAGGCAGGTGAGGCCTACAGCAAACAGGAACCGCCATCAAAAAGGGGTGACTTCAGCCAACTGTTGCCTTGTGGGACTGTGAGAGGGACCAGATTTTCTAATTTTTCAAGAAAAGCTGAAAATACAGATCTCATGTGAAATAATCTGATTCCTAAACGATGGCAATTAAGGCAGTTTTAGAACACTGAATTGGACTCAACCCCCGGGCCATCATCTGTAAGGCCTTTAACATGCTCTGTGGTCTGAGCCGTAACACTGCAGGTTTGCAGCTGTGTAGGAGCTGCTCAGGGGAAAAGAAAGCAGGAAGGGGATGGTAGGCCTGCTTCCCTGAGCACAGGAAGGGCCCCCGAGCACAAGAACAGGGACTCAGTGTGGAGAGGAAGCTTAGCTCTGAAATAAGAATTTCTAAGTTCACAGCAGAAGGGGGGTGACTATGGGGAGCAGCAGAGAAGGGGCTTCTAGGGCTTAGACAGCTCTGAGTTTCATCCCTGTGGGCAGGGGGGCCTGGCCAGCCTCTCACTCCATCGGTGCCCAGAGGACTGTCTGGCCCTTCATGGCCACCTCTGAGACCTATGCCCTTAGGCAAGCCCTGCACACTCTCTGAACCCGGATTTCCCCATAAAATGAAGGATGTGACCATGAGGAACAGGCAGGGCCCTTTGAGGGCTCCAGGTTGCCATGGGAAGGGCCTGCGTGGCTCTTGGTAGATCCTGTCCTGTAGACTCCCCCTCCTCGGGGGCTCCGACAGTCTGGGCCAGGAGCAGGATCTGTGAGTTGCTCTGATAGGCCTGATTGCACGAGCTCATTCTCACAGTTGCCCTGACTGTGAGAAAGAGGGAGAGTTATCACCCTCCCCATTTGCCAGCTGGGGAGACCAGGGAGCATGCAATGGCTCCCCAGTCCCCCAGCAGGGAGCGCCGGCAGCCTGCGGGGCGCTGGGATAAGGACTGACACGGAGCCACTGCCGACATGTGTGGCGACCAGATGGCCCTGGCGAGCCTGCGGAGCAATGCGCCAGAGACGACGGGGAGGAGGAGAGGGAGCCAAAGCAGCCAAGAGGTGGCGGGGTCCAGAAGAGTGGCTTCCTCTCCTCCCTCACCTCAGCCCCCAAAGGGCCCGATGATGCCCTTATCCTAACCCAGAAGAAAACCTTTGCTAGCAAGTGAAGAGAACCAACTGAATGGAACGGTGTTTCAAATTATTTGGGGGCAAACTTTTACAAATGAGGAAGTGGCCAGCATGGCAACAAGCACTGGAGCTGAGCTGCCACCTGCTTTCTGAAGGGCAGGCCTTCCTGTTGCCATGGGCCTCACTTCTCAGCATCTTCTCCGCGGGGACCTGCCTCTCCTGTTTATTTTACCTCCTTGACCCGGCAGGCATTTCTGGTCTCTGTTTGGCCTCTACAGGCACTAGGAAATGTGAGTTCTCTCCCCTTGCCAGCCAAAGCTCGCTCTACCCTTTACACTCTGTGCTGGTCCAGTGAAGGGTACAAAGGGTGCCAGGAGACAGATGGCCCAAATCCCAGAGGGGGCTCTCAGGGGGTCTCCTAAACGGAGGGGACAGACCCCAGAGAGGGGGCAGCAAAGGCCACGGCTTTCTCACCATCCACCACCTCTGGACGTCGGGAGGCAGGTCCATGTTCTCCCGAGTCCAGACGGGGGAGATGTTGCTGTTGAAGTGGCTGTCGAACCACTCGGAGGCGCCGGTGTCGCCCATGCAGCGGCGGCAGGCGCAGCTCTTGCCGGCCAGCCCCTCCTTGCTGAGGCGCTGCAGGCCAGCGTAGCCCGGCACCAGCTTCACCCGGGGAGCCCCGTCCAGGGCACCCGAGTCCAGGTAAGGCAGGGTGGCCGTGCTGTGGTGGGAGTAGGTGAAGAGCAGCGACATGACGAACGCCAGCAGGAAGGCCATGGAGAGGAACCACACCCGCAGCGAGCACTTCATGGTGTGTGCCCCGGGAGCTGGGCTCTCAGGCCGGCGGCAGGCAGGCCTCACCACGGGCACTGCTTCCCCAGCCCGCCAACAGGCCAGCTACAGCGCAGCCCGCGTGCTTTGGCACCACGTGCAAAGGACATGCGGGCGGGTGCCGAGCAGGGATGGAGGCAGGGGCCCGCACATGCACCCTTGGTGCCGGGAGAGTCCGGCGGCGGCGGCGGCTCCTGTCCCGGCCGCCAGCCCCGCTCAAGGCTTCATCAGCTCCGTCTGCCACTAGCTGGGCCACAGAGGCTCTGCTGCTCCCGGAGCCCCAGCAAAGGGGAGGTCAGTCCATCCCAGCCCTCTAGTCCCTTGGGGTTGCTGGCTGCCAGCTCTGGGGGTCCCCCTCTTTGGCGGCTTGAAACGATCCAGTCTGGAGCATTCGGGGTCCTTGTGGTTCATGAGCAGATGCCGAGGTGGCCCCTCGTCCCCCACAGCAGGGAAGCCCTTGAACCCCAGTCACAGCAGAGAGCACGTGGGCTTCCAGCAGCCGGAACGTCATGAAGTCTTCCCCTCTCTGGGCCCAACGCCTCTGCTGGGGGCGAAAGAGGAACTGAGCCCAGTCTGCAGAGAAGGGACTTAGCAATCTCTGTGGGTGCCGGTAAACTCTTCAGGGACAAGATCCTCCTGCTGTTCGGTTCCGCCTTCCTACTTCCCCCGAGGCTCCAGTCCCTTCTCCAGATGGTCCTAGTTGTGTAGGGGTGGCTGAGCTCCAGCTCCTGCTGTGTGATCTTTGGGGCCGGCGATCACCCGCTTCTCAAAAGAGTGCTGCTTTGAGTGCCACCTGGGGCAACCGAGTGGGCACGTGTAGAGCTCCAGGCCGGGGCCCAGGCCTCCGTCTTGGTGCTGCTGGCCCAGGCTTGGAGGCTGCCCTGCCCATCCCCGCTCCCGAGGCCTCGGTCCTGCCCTGAGCGAGCAGTAATCCCCTGGCAGGTTCCCCTCACTTGTCAGGCACCAGGCTGCCGCAGCGTGACTCTGAAATCAGAGAGGAAAAATAACATGCAGACAGATCCCACACGCACATTAGCTCTCCCCGGCCCCGCCCCCGAGGCTCAGAGGGGACAGGCACACAAGCTCTCCCCGGCCCCGCCCCCGAGGCTCAGAGGGGACAGGCACACAAGCTCTCCCCGGCCCCGCCCCCGAGGCTCAGAGGGGACAGGCACACAAGCTCTCCCCGGCCCCGCCCCCGAGGCTCAGAGGGGACAGGCACACAAGCTCTCCCCGGCCCCGCCCCCGAGGCTCAGAGGGGACAGGCACACAAGCTCTCCCCGGCCCCGCCCCCGAGGCTCAGAGGGGACAGGCACACAAGCTCTCCCCGGCCCCGCCCCCGAGGCTCAGAGGGGACAGGCACACAAGCTCTCCCCGGCCCCGCCCCCGAGGCTCAGAGGGGACAGGCACACAAGCTCTCCCCGGCCCCGCCCCCGAGGCTCAGAGGGGACAGGCACACAAGCTCTCCCCGGCCCCGCCCCCGAGGCTCAGAGGGGACAGGCACACAAGCTCTCCCCGGCCCCGCCCCCGAGGCTCAGAGGGGACAGGCACACAAGCTCTCCCCGGCCCCGCCCCCGAGGCTCAGAGGGGACAGGCACACAAGCTCTCCCCGGCCCCGCCCCCGAGGCTCAGAGGGGACAGGCACACAAGCTCTCCCCGGCCCCGCCCCCGAGGCTCAGAGGGGACAGGCACACAAGCTCTCCCCGGCCCCGCCCCCGAGGCTCAGAGGGGACAGGCACACAAGCTCTCCCCGGCCCCGCCCCCGAGGCTCAGAGGGGACAGGCACACAAGCTCTCCCCGGCCCCGCCCCCGAGGCTCAGAGGGGACAGGCACACAAGCTCTCCCCGGCCCCGCCCCCGAGGCTCAGAGGGGACAGGCACACAAGCTCTCCCCGGCCCCGCCCCCGAGGCTCAGAGGGGACAGGCACACAAGCTCTCCCCGGCCCCGCCCCCGAGGCTCAGAGGGGACAGGCACACAAGCTCTCCCCGGCCCCGCCCCCGAGGCTCAGAGGGGACAGGCACACAAGCTCTCCCCGGCCCCGCCCCCGAGGCTCAGAGGGGACAGGCACACAAGCTCTCCCCGGCCCCGCCCCCGAGGCTCAGAGGGGACAGGCACACAAGCTCTCCCCGGCCCCGCCCCCGAGGCTCAGAGGGGACAGGCACACAAGCTCTCCCCGGCCCCGCCCCCGAGGCTCAGAGGGGACAGGCACACAAGCTCTCCCCGGCCCCGCCCCCGAGGCTCAGAGGGGACAGGCACACAAGCTCTCCCCGGCCCCGCCCCCGAGGCTCAGAGGGGACAGGCACACAAGCTCTCCCCGGCCCCGCCCCCGAGGCTCAGAGGGGACAGGCACACAAGCTCTCCCCGGCCCCGCCCCCGAGGCTCAGAGGGGACAGGCACACAAGCTCTCCCCGGCCCCGCCCCCGAGGCTCAGAGGGGACAGGCACACAAGCTCTCCCCGGCCCCGCCCCCGAGGCTCAGAGGGGACAGGCACACAAGCTCTCCCCGGCCCCGCCCCCGAGGCTCAGAGGGGACAGGCACACAAGCTCTCCCCGGCCCCGCCCCCGAGGCTCAGAGGGGACAGGCACACAAGCTCTCCCCGGCCCCGCCCCCGAGGCTCAGAGGGGACAGGCACACAAGCTCTCCCCGGCCCCGCCCCCGAGGCTCAGAGGGGACAGGCACACAAGCTCTCCCCGGCCCCGCCCCCGAGGCTCAGAGGGGACAGGCACACAAGCTCTCCCCGGCCCCGCCCCCGAGGCTCAGAGGGGACAGGCACACAAGCTCTCCCCGGCCCCGCCCCCGAGGCTCAGAGGGGACAGGCACACAAGCTCTCCCCGGCCCCGCCCCCGAGGCTCAGAGGGGACAGGCACACAAGCTCTCCCCGGCCCCGCCCCCGAGGCTCAGAGGGGACAGGCACACAAGCTCTCCCCGGCCCCGCCCCCGAGGCTCAGAGGGGACAGGCACACAAGCTCTCCCCGGCCCCGCCCCCGAGGCTCAGAGGGGACAGGCACACAAGCTCTCCCCGGCCCCGCCCCCGAGGCTCAGAGGGGACAGGCACACAAGCTCTCCCCGGCCCCGCCCCCGAGGCTCAGAGGGGACAGGCACACAAGCTCTCCCCGGCCCCGCCCCCGAGGCTCAGAGGGGACAGGCACACAAGCTCTCCCCGGCCCCGCCCCCGAGGCTCAGAGGGGACAGGCACACAAGCTCTCCCCGGCCCCGCCCCCGAGGCTCAGAGGGGACAGGCACACAAGCTCTCCCCGGCCCCGCCCCCGAGGCTCAGAGGGGACAGGCACACAAGCTCTCCCCGGCCCCGCCCCCGAGGCTCAGAGGGGACAGGCACACAAGCTCTCCCCGGCCCCGCCCCCGAGGCTCAGAGGGGACAGGCACACAAGCTCTCCCCGGCCCCGCCCCCGAGGCTCAGAGGGGACAGGCACACAAGCTCTCCCCGGCCCCGCCCCCGAGGCTCAGAGGGGACAGGCACACAAGCTCTCCCCGGCCCCGCCCCCGAGGCTCAGAGGGGACAGGCACACAAGCTCTCCCCGGCCCCGCCCCCGAGGCTCAGAGGGGACAGGCACACAAGCTCTCCCCGGCCCCGCCCCCGAGGCTCAGAGGGGACAGGCACACAAGCTCTCCCCGGCCCCGCCCCCGAGGCTCAGAGGGGACAGGCACACAAGCTCTCCCCGGCCCCGCCCCCGAGGCTCAGAGGGGACAGGCACACAAGCTCTCCCCGGCCCCGCCCCCGAGGCTCAGAGGGGACAGGCACACAAGCTCTCCCCGGCCCCGCCCCCGAGGCTCAGAGGGGACAGGCACACAAGCTCTCCCCGGCCCCGCCCCCGAGGCTCAGAGGGGACAGGCACACAAGCTCTCCCCGGCCCCGCCCCCGAGGCTCAGAGGGGACAGGCACACAAGCTCTCCCCGGCCCCGCCCCCGAGGCTCAGAGGGGACAGGCACACAAGCTCTCCCCGGCCCCGCCCCCGAGGCTCAGAGGGAACAGGCACATAAGCTCTCCCCGGCCCCGCCCCCGAGGCTCAGAGGGGACAGAGCGGGTGGAAGGAGACGCCCCTCAACCAAAGGGCGAACAAAGGAGGGCTCCTCCCTCCCCCTGCAGACAGCACCACGCTCTGCTCACAGGCCTAGAGCTGCCCGCCATCCTCACTACAGCCAGAGGTGGCTCAGACAGTAAAGACTGTCTGCGATGCAGGAGAGCAGAGTTTGATCCTGGGTCGGGAAGAGGCCCTGGAGAAGGAAATAGCAACCCACTCTGCTATTCTTGCCTGGAGAATCCAGTGGACAGAAGAGCAGGACGGGCTACAGTCCACAGGATCGTAAAAAGTCAGACACGACTCAGCAACTAACACTGGCACTTCAACAAGGATGGAAAGTGATCTCCCAGAGCCACAAAGTGAGCGCCTGCCAAAGCCAGGGTTAGGAAGCTCCTGTTCTAGATGTTACATTCACTTTGCCAACAAAGGTCTCTCTAGTCCTATGGATTTCCTGTGGTCATGTATGGATGTGAGAGTTGGACTGTGAAGAAAGCTGAGCGCCGAAGAATTGATGCTTTTGAACTGTGGTGTTGGAGAAGCCTCTTGAGAGTCCCTTGGACTGCAAGGAGATCCAACCAGTCCATTCTGAAGGAGATCAGCCCTGGGATTTCTTTGGAAGGACTGATGCTAAAGCTGAAACTCCAGTACTTTGGCTACCTCATGCAAAGAGGGACTCATTGGAAAAGATTCTGATGCTGGGAGGGATTGGAGGCAGGAGAAGGGGATGACAGAGGATGAGATGGCTGGATGGCATCACCGACTTGATGGACATGAGTTTGGGTGAACTCTGGGAGTTGGTGATGGACAGGGAGGCCTGGCGTGTTGCAATTCATGGGGTCGCAAAGAGTCGGACATGACTGAGTGACTGAACTGGACTGATTCTAGCTATAGGAGGTTAATTTCAGGTGAAACTTAAGAGAATATGGCCCAGAGGAAAGAGCACAGGGGACTGCGGATATGACCCCCCTGGCCTGGGTGCTCTGGACCCCTGAGAAGAGATAGAGCACCCCCCACAGTGGGGTACAGCCGGCCTGGGCCCTGGGATTGGCCCTCCTCTCTCCCCAGTGTGGGCTACAGATGAGGCAGCCCTGGGTTAGCCGGGTCAGTTGTTAACACTCCTTCCAGCTCTGGTGTCAGAAGGAGAAGCTGACCGTGACAGGAGGCTGGGGTCACTGCTCAGCCCTCTGGACAGCTGCCTTCATCTGCAGGCTATGGAACAAACGCCAGGGCCCCTGGGGGTACGACAGCCCGAGGCCCCTGGCGAGCGCAGTGAGAAAAGGCTGCAGGGTGGCGTGTGGGTCCGCCCGAAGGAAAGGAGCCTGACTCCACGCCACGTGCTCAGGAGCCAGGGCGAGAGTGAGGGCAAGGCTGGGAGCGGAGCCCCAGGCCTGGCTCCACGCCATGGGGGGCACTTAATCCCCGTGGTCGGCCTGTCTCCACCAGCTCCTCTCCCAATCCTGCCCGCCCTGCTTCTGACCTGGCCCCGGGCACAGCTGCTCACTGGGAGCTCCACCCCAGACAGCCCTCCCAGGTCCTTTGCTGCACAGAAGGCCTCTCAGGCTCCACGCTCAAGAACCTCTGCCAGCCCCTCCATTCATGGCAGCTCAAATTTCTGGGGCCATGCCAAACCACAAAGCCATCAGGGAGCGGAACTAGCATGTTCCAACGAAGAGACATTATTCTAGATGGGAAAACAATGCTCGCACACGTGAAGGAACTTGCCTCAGGTCATAGCCTCCTGAGCGGAAGTGAGATTTAAGTTCAGTTCTACAGGTTCCAAAGCCTGAGACTGGCCAGGGTGTAGAAAGAAGCCCACGAGTTCCTTCAATGGCCCAGAGGCTCAGGGGTAAGAGACAAGGAGAAGCTGGCTTCCCGGGGTCCAGGGTGAAGCTTCGCCCACAGGCCTTAGTGGGGCTCCCAGCTCTAAGCCCCAGGCCCAGCCACACTGGTCCAGTGTGCTCCTGCCCGAGGGTCTCCTGAGCCCTCTCCAGGCACAGCGGCTGGATGCGCAGTCTGTCACTATCAACAGAAGGCTCCTGTTGTCTCCTCAGGGCCTCCGTGTGCTCACACCCAACATCTAAGGAAAAGAACTTGGGTTTGCAGGGTCCTGGTCCCAGCACCCTGTGAGTGAGAGCCGGCCACGAGGCAACCAGCCCCGGAGGTGGTGACTTTCAATACTGAGCAAGGGGTGGGGTGAGGGGTCAGGCTAGGAGACCTGGTTTCCGGAGGGTGGCCCACTGTGGCTGCTGCGGGTAGCCTCCAGCCGAAGCCTAAACAGGAGGCTCCGAAGAAACAGGCTGGGGCCACAGTGAGTCCCTGGAGTCCTAACGAAGCGGGCATCTGAGGTGACCGGCTGCTTGTCAAGGAGAGGAAAGGCCCAGGTTTCGTCACTGTGTTTAGGAAGAGCACAGAAGCCGAGTCACCAGCAAGAGCCCTTCCTCTGCGAATCCCAAGGCTGGGCTGTGTGTGGGAGCATGTGCTGAGGGCAGCTGGGGGCACAGGGCAGGACTGTTGCTAAAGCAGGAAGAAACCTGGAGTTCATCGACATGCACTCCAAGTCCAGAAGTTGCCCGGTTAAGCCCTTTTATGCACCCCCGTGACCTCCGGTTGCCACTGCCTAATTTGGATTTCTCCCCTTTCACATCTGCTCTGGTCTTTCACGTTAAGCCCATGCCAACCCCAGTGTCAAAAAGTCAGGGGAAGGGCACACACTTGGGCACCATCCCCTGCCTCTGGGGCCCCCAGAAGGAAGGAGGCCAGTCTTCCAGGGCTGCCTGGATGGTGCTGGCTTGCCAGGGAGGGCTCGGGGGCTGGTGTGGGACAGTCCATACGCATCCTGTCCTCATGGAGCTTCCAGTCCAAAGACAAAGGCACAGAGGTGACAAACGCCATGATGGAAATTACAGGCGCCGTGAGAAGGAGCAGAGGACAAGAGGAAGAAACAGCTCGGCCGTGAAAAACACGGCAAGAGGGGCTTCCCTGCTGGCCCAGTGGCTGACTCCACGCGCCCGATGCAGGAGGCCCAGGTTCAATCCCTGCTCAGAGAACTAAGATCCCACGTGCAGCAAGAAGACTGAAGATTCTGTGTGCCACGCCACAACTCAGACCTGGCGCTCAGTCGTGTCCGACTTTGCCACCCCACGGACTGCAGCCCGCCAGGCCCAATCTGTTCATGGGATTCTCTAGGCAAGAACACTGGAGTGGCTTGCCATGCTGACCTCCAGGGGATCTTTCCAACGCAGGGATCGAATCTAGGTCTCCCGCATTGCAGGTAGATTCCTTACTGTCTGAGCCACCGGGGAAGCCCAAGACCCAGCACAGCCAAATAAATAAATAAATATTAAATACACGAACACAGCAAGAAGAAATGGGGGAAGACTGTTGGAGAGGAAAGTACGAGGGGCCCAGTTACAATGGGCTTTGAAAGGATTAGCATTTGTTATTAATCTAATGGGCAGCTTTAAGGGAGGGATGTGTCATGACCTGATTTATATTTTAAAACGGGCCCTTGGAGAAAATTTTTAAAAACCAACAGTACCAAGAGTTGAGAGAGGATGCAGAGTATCAAGAACACTCAGTCACCACTGGTGAGAAAATAAATTGGTACAATGCTTGGAAGGCTAATCTGGCATTACTTTAAAAACATAGACATGAATAGTATTTTTTTTTTTGGGGAAGAAAAATTTAAGAACATCTTTCTCACAGAAAATATGGCATGGGAACACGATGAGATTAGAAAGTTCCCCCATTTGTCCTGGGCTAAGTTATTTTGTGATGTCCCATGTGAGAAGACATTCTGAGCAACTGTAGTCTTCTTATGGTTTGGGTGGAAATGAAGTTTCTCACCCAAAGACTGGATATTTGGAATCAATGAATTATAAAACGGGTGAGTCCAGCCTGCTTGTCCTGTGAAGCGGATTTAAAAGCTTAAGCTCATGGACTTCCCTGGTGGTTCAGTAGTTAAGACTTTGCCTTCCAGTGCAGGGGGTGTGGGGATCCCTGGTGGGGGAGCTGAGATCCCATATACTTCGAGGTCAAAAAAACCAAAACATAAAACAGACAAAATATTGTCACAAATTCAATAAAGACTTTAAAAATGGTCCACATCAAGAAATAATAAATAAATAAAGCTTAAGATGAACCCTGACAACTGTTTCGTTTTCCGCTAAAATCCTGCCCCTACTCGAGGACAGTCTGTCTCTTCCAGTGAGGTTTAATTCACAAACAATAAGATGCAGATGCCTTTCGATGTAGAGTTTGATGCCTGTTGACCCATGTGTGCGTGTGTGTATGTAAGTGCCCAGAATAAGATAAGGAAACGTTTCCACACACACCCATCCCCCATCCCTGCCCAGGGAGCTCTGCCGTGCCCCTTCCTGGTCATCATTCGCCACTCTAGCTTTCTGCTGAGTCCTGCCATCATACAGGGAAGAAAAATTTAAGAACATCTTTCTCACAGAAAATATGGCATGGGAACACGATGAGATTAGAAAGTTCCCCCATTTGTCCTGGGCTAAGTTATTTTGTGATGTCCCATGTGAGAAGACATTCTGAGCAACTGTAGTCTTCTTATGGTTTGGGTGGAAATGAAGTTTCTCACCCAAAGACTGGATATTTGGAATCAATGAATTATAAAACGGGTGAGTCCAGCCTGCTTGTCCTGTGAAGCGGATTTAAAAGCTTAAGCTCATGGACTTCCCTGGTGGTTCAGTAGTTAAGACTTTGCCTTCCAGTGCAGGGGGTGTGGGGATCCCTGGTGGGGGAGCTGAGATCCCATATACTTCGAGGTCAAAAAAACCAAAACATAAAACAGACAAAATATTGTCACAAATTCAATAAAGACTTTAACAATGGTCCACATCAAGAAATAATAAATAAATAAAGCTTAAGGTGAACCCTGACAACTGTTTCGTTTTCCCCTAAAATCCTGCCCCTACTCGAGGACAGTCTGTCTCTTCCAGTGAGGTTTAATTCACAAACAATAAGATGCAGATGCCTTTCGATGTAGAGTTTGATGCCTGTTGACCCATGTGTGCGTGTGTGTATGTAAGTGCCCAGAATAAGATAAGGAAACGTTTCCACACACACCCATCCCCCATCCCTGCCCAGGGAGCTCTGCCGTGCCCCTTCCTGGTCATCATTCGCCACTCTAGCTTTCTGCTGAGTCCTGCCATCATACACTAGGTTGACTTGATTCTTGAACTTCATATAAACACTCCTGCCTGGCTGGCTTCTTTTGCTCAACACAGTGTTTTAGAGATTCATCCATGTTGTATGTATCCGCAGTTTATTCTTATCCATGTTTGGACAGTGAGTTGTTTGCAATTTTTGGTTGCTATGAGTAAAACGGCCCTGACCTTTCTGTACAAGTCATTTTGTGGCCACATACTCTCACTTCTCTGGGGTAAATACCTGGGAGCGGAATTACAGGGTCATAGGGTACATACATCAGTATGTTTAACCTTACCAGAAATGATCAAATAGTTTTCCAGAGTGGCTGTAGCATAAGTTTCCACCAGTAGTGAACGAGAGTATCATTTGTTTCATGGCCTGAGTATCTTCTATCTTTTAAATTTTAGTTATCCTTGTGGGTATATAGTCAACTCTGGTATTTCTACAACCAGATACAAGTGAACATATGTACCAAGAGACATACATGAATGCTTAAGGCAGCACTGGCTAATAACTGGAAACTGCCCACAACCCAAATGCCCATCAGCATAGGATGGATAAATTATGATCCATTCATGTCATATGGTAAACATGAATGAACTCCAGTTTCAGAAATAAACAGGGAAGAATATGACCAAAAGACTATTATGCTGAGCAAAATGAGTAAGTCAGGGATACTTACAGTGTGAATTGTTTAAGCCTCTTTACAAAAATGATAAAACAACAGATAAAATCAGGGAAACACTGTAAAATTCAGGGAGTTTCCCTGGAGAGGAAGAAGACAGGTAAGATAAGAAGGGCCTAAAAGAAAAAAGAAGAAGGGCCTATTGGGGCTTTAGAAGTACTGGGAAATGTATTACTCTTTAATCCAGGTAGGAAGAACAGAGTATTTTAAATTTTTATTCTTTAAGGAATGCATATGATACATACTATTCTGAATGTGTGATGCATTTCATTATAAAAGCTAGTCTTTTTTTTGTAGGTTAAAACATTTTTTGCTAAGGGACTACCCTGGTTGCTGGATAGGACTAGGAGGGGAACAGAAAGGAGCTACTCCAACATCCCAGGCAATGGAGGTGCTGAGTGGTTGGATGTATTCTGAAGGATTGAACTGATGGGATAGATGTAGGGTGGTGGGGGTGTCATTCATTCATACAGAAAAGTCAGTAAAGAAATGGATTTGGGTGAGAGAAAAGGGAAAAAACCAACAAGAGTTCTGTTTGCTGCTGCTGCGTCGCTTCAGTCGTGTCCGACTCTGTGCGACCCCATAGACGGCAGCCCACCAGGCTCCGCCGTCCCTGGGATTCTCCAGGGAAGAACGCTGGAGTGGGTTGCCATTTCCTTCTCCGATGCATGAAAGTGAAAAGTGAAAGTGAAGTCGCTCAGTCGTGTCTGACTCTTCGCGACCCCATGGACTGCAGCCTACCAGGCTCCTCCGTCCATGGTATTTTCCAGGCAAAAGTACTGGAGTGGGTTGCCATCGCCTTTTCCGAGAATCCTGTTTACAACAGGTTAAATGTGAGATGCCCTTTAAATATCCGTGTGGAAATGGCAACAGGCAGCAGGACGCAGATGTCTGAAGCTCATGGATGAATGAGGTCAGAGCTGAAGTGATACAGCGAGCGTCATCAGAGCATAGTTCATTTTTAAAACTACAGGACCAGAAGACATTATCGAGGGCAGGCCTGACACAGATAAGAGAAGGCTGTTGGCAGTGACCTTCACACTGGCTGATCCAGAGCATGGAGGGGGTGAACACCTGACGAGGTAAGAAAGGGCCAACACGCAGGGGAAAAGCGGCAGCATCATTAGCTGTCAGGGAACTACATCTAGAAACCACAATCAGGTCCTCCCTCGTGGCTCAGCAGTGAAGATTCCAGCTGCCACTGCAGGAGACATGGGTTCGATCCCTGGGCCAGGATGATTCCACATGTCATGGAGCAGCTAAACCATGTACCGGAACTATTAAGCCTGTGCTTTGGAGCCCAGGAACTGCAACCACTGAGCCCATGTGCCACAACTACTGACACCCGGGAACCTAGAGGCCGTGCTCCGCAGTAAGGGAAGCTTCGAAGTGAGAAGCCCTTGCACGGCAACTAGAGAGTGGCTCTTTGCAATTAGAGAACAGCCCATGCGACAACAAAGACCCAGCACAGCCAATAGGTAAATAAAAATTAAAAAAAATTTTTTTTAAGTACAATGGTTAAAAAAAAATCCCACCAGATACCACCCACTAGGGTCGCTATAATCAAAAAAGGCAGATAATAACAAGTATTAGTGAAGATATGGAGAAACTGTAACTTTCATACATTGCTGGCGAGAATGTGAAATGGTGCAGCCAGTTTGGAAAACAGTCTGGCAGTCAAAAGGTTAAACTCAGAGTTACCATATGACTCAGCAATTCTAACCTTAGGTCTATAATTCAAGAGAAATGAAAATATATATCCACATGCTGCTGCTGCTGCTGCTGCTAAATTACTTCAGTCGTGTCCGACTCTGTGTGACCCCTTGGACGGCAGCCCACCAGGCTTCCCCATCCCTGGGATTCTCCAGGCAAGAATACTGGAGTGGGTTGCCATTTCCTTCTCCAATGCATGAAAGAGAAAAGTGAAAGTGAAGTCGCTCAGTCTGTCCGACTGTTAGCGACCCCATGGACTGCAGCCCACCAGGCTACTCCGTCCATTGGATTTTCCAGGCAAGAGTACTGGGGTGGGGTGCCATTGCCTTCCCCGATCCACATAAAAACACATATACAAATGATTATAGAAAGAACTCAAGGTTCCATCAGCTGATGAGTAAACAAAATGTCCAGTATCCATACAATGGAATCTTAGCCATACAAACAAAGCATTGATACAGGCTACATGCATGAACCTTGAAAACATGGTGCAAAGTGAAAACAGCCCAACACAGAAGCCCACCTGTGATGTGATTCCATTTACAGGAAATGTCCAGAATAAAGTTGATTAGTGACTGCCTAAGGCCAGGGGTTAGAGGAGGTGCAGAGCGACTGCGAACGGGATGATGAAATGTTCTAAAATGGTTTGTGGCCTAAACTTGCACAACCACGTGACTAGACCAAAACCAACTCACTTGTACACTTGAAATGGGTGAACCTGATGTGAGTTACATCTCAATAAAGGTGTTACCAAAAACTGGGCATGGGGTAAAGTGGAATGCGAGATGTGGAATGTGAGATGTGGAATGCTTATATACTGATGGGGATGGTTCAGTAGGGGGAGAAGCTAATGCTGCAGGAAAAAGAGGTTAATGGAGAAGCAAAGTCCTGAGCAGCAGGAAAGGGGCAGCGGGTGGGGGGAGCCAGTCCCACATGGACAGGGCTTACCAGCCTAGCAGGAGGCGAAGCAGGCCCGGGCTCAGGCACGGGGAGTGATGCACCTTTACAGCTGGGGTTGGAGATTTACAGAGATAGATGAGAAACAATCCTCTGAGAGAGGACAGGAACGGGGATTTGGTGGGAGGCAAAGCAGTGCTAGGGTCATCCAAGAGGGCTGTGGTTGCAAAGTCAGCAAATTTGGTGATACGGTTTAACGATAAATGCCCCTTGAAAGGCTGGCTGAACTCAAGATGCTGAGGCTGAACAGAGGAACTGGCGGCCAGAATCCAGAAGGTCGGGGGCAACCTTGAGGAACGGTTGGTCTCCCCTAGAGCCTTCTACCCAGCAAGGGATGCAAGCCTGAACAACTACACCAATACAAAGAACCAAGGGAAGCCAAGGGAGGCCCTGGCCAGCTTGCAGGTGGAAGAAAGGAAAAGCAGGCATACGGGACTTAGCAGCAAAGCCAGCCCCAAAGGAGAACAGTGGGAACCGGGTTTTGGAGGCGAGTGCGGTTTTAGAACCAGTCTCTGGTCCGTTCCCAGGAGACGAGCCATCGAATTAACCTAATGAAGCACAGGATAGCACAGCCTCAAACTAGCGCAGCTGAACACAATCTTCTTGGCAGGCAGAGAAAAACGTGAAAATAAGGAGCAGAGGCTGGGGGGAGGGAGGCCTTTTGAAGCTAGAGGGGGTGGAGAGAAGGAAAGAAAATCCCAGCCCAACACTCTGATAAAGCTCGCTCTTCCCACCCAGACACACGGCCTAAGGATGTGTCCCAGAGCCTCAACGGAAAGACATCAAACCACAGATTAGTACTCACATGTGTGATGCTTTCTGAACATTCGCAGGCACAGCCTCTCATTCGGTATTCACAGAAGCCCCAAGACAGCAGAACGAAGTCAGCCAGGCGGTGAGGGACAGAGCTTTAATGCCATCCCAGGGCTGATGGCTCCAAGGCCAGGGCTCCCTCCACAGGCTCTCACTGCCTTCCTTAACAGAGAGGCTTTTCCCACTTACTGGGGTACAATCATCAAAGCGCTCCGTGTCCCAGAACCTGGCCACCGAGCAATCCAGCAAACTGCCTGCCTCCTGGATGTGGCAACAGCAGATGCCTGGCAGGGGGTGGGGAGGGCGGGAGGAGAGGGATCAGTCAAGTTGCGGCGGGAGGGACCCGACAGCCCCCCTTCACACTGAATTGAAGCCCACGTCCTTGATCTGAAAACTGCTGGCTTGACCTCTGCATGCCTGGCTGCCTGAACTCATCCACTGCAACACACTGGCACCAGCCTCTGGCACACATCCCTCAGTTATCCTAGTGACTCAGGCCCCCTCGATCCCCAGTTACAACCCCTCTGGCAGTGTCTGCTTCAGGAGCCCGTCTTACTGCAGGACACCTCATTCTGACTGGATGTCCAGTCTGAGATCTCAGCTCCAGGACTGCTGACGCTGTCCAGAGGTGGCAGCCAGGAAACCAGAAAGCAAGAGCTAACACAGCTCTTCCAGCCTGGCTAACTTTCCAATAAGCTCGGGAGAAATAAACCATCAGTCTTCATTGCTAGAGGATCAACGGTGCACCCTAAGAAACAGGCTCCAAGGGAGGGATGCTGAGCCCTGGGGTCTCGGCGCTGCACCACACCTGCCCTTAAATAAGTCCCTGCGTGGTGTGTTGGTCCTGTGGCAGGACGGAGTCCAGGGTTTTGTTATATGGATCTACAGTAGGCAGGAAGTGGTCTGGAAAAACAATACTATCTCAATAGCAAGGCAAAGCTAGACAGAAACAATTGAGAGGCCAGAATATAGCACAAGGAATAAACAAGTTATTTAAAGAACAGAACCACTTGTATGGGGAAGGCCAGGGTGGTTGCTGTTAAGCCTCTGTGCCCACTGACCAGTCTCGCCAGGCTTCAGACGACTCCTTATTTGCATTTTATCTGGTAGCTGTTTAACACATAACCCTTTACCCTGATGCATCTGGGGTCGTGTTACTCTGTTTTCTGCCGGGAGCCAGTGTGAGGCACTCCTTCCCCGGCAAAGGTCATGAGGAAGGAGGCTTGGCATACACAAAGGCGTGATCAAGCCTCAGGAAACCCCCTGTTCCCGAGCACCTCCCCCCAAAACCAGAGTCTACCTACTTTACTGTTTCATGCTCTCACCTACACCTCTGACTTTATGGGAGGCTGTTCCTCACCGGTTCTCTAGAAGAAGGAGTAAACACGCGGCTCAAAGTCAATAAAAATTCCTAGGCGTGACAAGAGTGTTTCAACTTACGACTCCTCTGAAGGTTATCTAGCCTGCCTGTACAGGTTCTTCCGGCCACATGTGATTGTTTACAGCCTCCTTACTAAAGGCAGTAGTAGATATGATGATGCTAAAGCTGAAACTCCAGTACTTTGGCCACCTCATGTGAAGAGTTGACTCATTGGAAAAGACTCTGATGCTGGGAGGGATTGGGGGCAGGAGAAGGGGACGACCAAGGATGAGATGGCTGGATGGCATCATGGACTCGATGGACCTCAGTCTGAGTGAACTCCAAGAGATGGTGATGAACAGGGAGGCCTGGCGTGTTTCGATTAATGGGGTCGCAAAAAGTCGGACATGACTGAGCGACTGAACTGAACTACTAAAGGCAAATTCTTTTGGGAAGTTAGAAATTATTAGTATAGTGGGTTGGTTAGGAATTATATTGGTGAAGGGTTTTTCATTTGTTGTGCCAATAATTGCTGCTAATTGCCTGCCCTGGGTGTGACAAGGGTGTCTCAGGTCAAACCTCTAGCTTGTGTGACAGGATTATCCATACTCCTGCCACTACACACATGACTGTTTACTACCTCTAAACCATAAAGAGCACAGAGAGTTTGGAGTATTTTGAGAGTCTTAATTAGCATAGGGCTTTTCTCATTGTTGCGTCAATGATTGCCACCAGGCCTCCATATCCTTAGGCACCTGGGAATATATTAATCAATGTATTTGGAATACAGAAAAGGAAATATAGTAGTTTTTTATGTTAGCAATACTAGACTTTTTGAGTTAACGAATTTTCTCTTTTGTAATAGATCACTGTACTTTGTTATAAATCACTGTGTCCTTGCTATGTAAAAATGTAACTTTATCACTATCTTAAGACTAAATAGATCTTAAGGGGAACATTGGTGAAAGGATTTTCATTTGTTGGGCTGATGTTTGCTGCTAAATCTCCATATTCCCTGCCCTTATAATGAATATAACTAGCATAGAGGAGAAATAAGCATTAACCTTTAAGATTAATCATGTTAACCTTGGGTTAAATAAATTCCTTTCTTGATTGTAACTCACTACACCCTCACCCTATAGGAACGCAACTTTATTTGGAGGGTGGTGCCTGGTTTAAGAAAAAACACCCTTGGAAAAAATAAGTTTTTTGGTTATCAGAAAGAAAGGGTCGTAAAATGTCAGCAGGCCTCATGGCCAGAAGATGATGTAAAACCCCTAAGACCTTTTTTTATGTAAAGCACCTGATTTTGATAAAGGTCAGGACTGCTGACCCCCACGTGACTCTGTATTCATCCCTATGTGCAACAAAAAGTATATAAGCAAACCTAAAAATTAAAAAAATCGGATCAGTTTCTGGAAAGACTGATTCCCCCATGTCGTTTCTTTCTTGCTCCCCGTTTTTCTGGCTGAATTCCCATCTGGAATGTGGGTACTCACCAAGCCTGCTAATTTTACCTGGGCTTCTAAGATAGGACCGGGGAGGCCTCAGTGCCTCCTCTCCTTCGGGAGAACGGAAAGATGCCTGTGGCCTACGTAGGTGGTGATTGGTATTCCACGTAAACCAAGTTATTCAGCCTCTTTTCCTCCACTAATTTTCCTACTACACTATCCGTTTCTAATCTCTCTCTATATCTGTAATTAAATAAGTTTTTTCCTAGGACGCCGACTCCATCCCCACCTTTGAATCACCCTGGACCCACCAGGGCTGGACCCCGGCAGTTTTCTCTTTACTAGTCCTTTAGTTCTTTTTCATTTTCCTGCCTTGTTGGATCACATTATCCCTACTCCCACCACTTCTTTCCCTCCTGGGTTGGAAATTATATCGCTCTTCTTTCTTCTTTTAGTGGCTATCTTAAATTGCTGGCATAATACACTTTCCTAACAAGGTCTAAGGTTTTCAGTAGTACTGTTCTATTTATCAAGCCAGAAACCTGATGTGATTTAAGAAAGGTATTCTCTTCCTTACTCTACCTTGCTAATGTGGTCAACAATTTTAGTTTTCCTTCTTTAAAATTAAAAAAACAAACTAGACACAGAATCCCTGTTTGTGTGTTTTGCCATCTGTGGCCGACACTGTTGGTTGCCTACCAGCAGCCACTCCCACTTCCTTCCTGCCAACAGAGTCCTGATTTGGCTCAGGTGGCAAAGAACCCAGTCCCAGAAGACGAGGCAAGCCTGGACAGGCAACCACAGTAAGCCTGTTCCCTTTTACCAGGAACTGGTGTAGGGATGAACCAGCTCGGGCCAATGAGACATAAGGAGGTATCTGCTGGGGCCTTCTTGGAAAGATTCTTCTTCCCAAAAAAGAGGCACATGAGAAAGCTTCCTTTTTCTTCGCATTCCCCTGCTTGGGAAGTTACAGGGTGACAATATGCTACCCAGAGCTGTAGCAGCCATCTCTCAGCCATGAGGAGAAAGATCTTAAATCCTTAAGATGGCAGAGCAGAACAATGGAATGACCCAGGGTTTTTCTTATCAGTATTAGACCACTGCCCCGACCCTGGAACTCCCTAACGCCACACTTCTCATCATAAGCTTATTAAATATTTTCTGGAGTTTAAGTCACTGTGGGTGACTGCTTCCAAAGTTAAATTTATCAACAGACTACGTCAATTTCTGCACTCAATGTTAGTGCTAGCAGTCTTCTCCTTCCTCGAGTTTTCTTCTTATTAAAGTATACCTTTGGTAGTTCTTTTACTCACGATCTGCAACTGATAAAACAGTCTTAGCTGGGGAGGGATATGGGAGGGAGGTTCAAAAGGGAGGGGATATACGTACACCTATGGCTGAATCATGTTGAGGTTTGACAGAAAATGACAAAATTCTGTAAAGCAATTATCCTTCAATTAAAAAATAAATTCTTAAAAACTGTCTTGGCAGGTCCAGAAATATCTTTATTTCACCTCGCTCTTGAATGAGAGCTGAATATAGAATTCTAGCTTCCTTAAGACAGTCTTCTGCTACCTCTGGCATTTACTGTTGATGAAATGTTGTCTGAGTCTCACTGTCATTTCTTTGAATTCTTTTATTTCTCTGGTAGTCTCCCCACCTGGTGGCTTTCAGTATCTTCCCTTTGCTCTTTTGGCTGCACCACGCAGCTTGCAGGGTCTTAAGTTGCCCAACCAGGAAGTGAACCTGTGTTGCCTACAGTGGAAGTGCAGATCCTAACACAGGACCGCCAGTGAGTTCCCATGTTTTCCTTCTATTCTTTTTTTGGGGAAGGGTAATAAGTTACTCTACTCCCTTTATTCTTATCTGCAGTTTCACTGTATTATATCTAGGTATTTATTCTGTTTGGTTAGAGAAGGGAAATGGCAACCCACTCCAGTGTTCTTGCCTGGAGAGTCCCGTGGACAGGGGAGCCTGGTGGGCTGCTGTCCATGGGCTTGCACAGAGTCAGACACGACTGAAGCGACTTAGCATGCATGCATGCCTTGGAGAAGGAAATGGCAACCCACTCCAGTGTTCTTGCCTGGAGAATCCCAGAGACGGCAGAGCCTTGTGGGCTGCCGTTCAGAGTCGGACACAACTGAAGCGACTTAGCAGCAGCAGCAGCATTCTGTTTGGTGTCCATGCAATTACTTCAGTTTTGGAAGTCTCAGTCATTATCACTTCAAATGTGTTTCTGCCATTTCCTTGATTCGTATCTGGAATTCCTACTAGACTTGTACTAAAGCCTCTCACTCTATTCTCCATGTCTATCCTGCATTCTAAGTTAATTCCTCAGCATGAGTGTCCAATTCACGATTTCTATGTGTCCAGGCTATAGTTATCCATCGTCTCAAGTTCTCATTACACTATTTTTCAATGCTAGAATTTTTTAAATTTTCATATTCTCCTATTGTTTTATGACTCCCCTTTCTTTTCTTTAATGAGTTTCTTGTTGCCCTAAC
Organism: Oreotragus oreotragus; assembly: GCA_006410675.1. Classification (NCBI taxonomy): domain Eukaryota; kingdom Metazoa; phylum Chordata; class Mammalia; order Artiodactyla; family Bovidae; genus Oreotragus; species Oreotragus oreotragus. The sequence goes on along the minus strand of SJYX01020614.1, from coordinate 127,806 downwards.
CTCTTTGATGATCCTTAACCTATTTCTATTAAAGATATTTTCTGATTACTCTGTTATTTTCATTTCTAGGGTAAGTTTTTCTTTGTTTCTTTTTTTCATATTAGTTTTCCTCACTTTTCTTTTAGAAGCTGACCCAAACATGACCACCATCTTTGTGATGTTTTTAAAATTTTTATTTATTTATTTACTTTAATGAGTTTCTTGTTGCCCTAACCTCTTTGATGATCCTTAACCTATTTCTATTAAAGATAATTTCTGATTACTCTGTTATTTTCATTTCTAGGGTAAGTTTTTCTTTGTTTCTTTTTTTCATATTAGTTTTCCTCACTTTTCTTTTAGAAGCTGACCCAAACATGACCACCATCTTTGTGATGTTTTTAAAATTTTTATTTATTTATTTATTTTGGCTGCACAGCATGCAGGATCTTAATTCCCTGAATAGGGACTGAACCTGTATCTCCCACAGTGGACTCCTAACCACTTCCTGGACCACCAGGGAATTCCCTCCTCACATGTTTCTGAGTATACAAGCTCATCCTTCCACCGTCTAGGGGTTTTCACCTTTGACTCCCCAGGTCCTTTGGATCTCCTGGTCTAGAATTACATCTCGCAGCACTGGCTCAGCTTAGATCCAGGCTGACCCTGGGGTGGGCCTAGGTAAGCATCTTCATGATAAGCCACAGCCCCAGGGAACGGGCGGCACCACCAGTTTCCCAGCCCCCGGGTTCCAGCAGTGTGCCCAGCTCTAATTCCATGCTTTGTGTTGAGCACTTCAGAGCTGTTACCCCAGATTTCCAGTTGCTTCTGCCTACATCCAGACTCAGAGGCCAGCAGGGCTGCAGCTTCTGCCCTGCTCTCCCCTGTGTTCTCACTACAATTCTCATTACAGGGATGTTTATCATTTTATGTGGGGAGGGAGGGGGCGTACATGGCTATGTTTTCAGCATTCTGTCTTTTTTATGTATCACTGCTGTGTGTTTAGAGTATACATTACAGTGCCATCTTGACTGGATGAGCTGGATTAAGTTATTCGTACCAAGGAACTAGCACTTCCTGACGATGCCAGTCTCCCAAGAAGGCGTATCAAACCATCTCTAACGCGATTCACAGAACTCCAGCCAGGACACTGAGGGAGGCTGACTGAGACAGCCTGGGGGAAGCTGACCAAAAGTTCCAGTTAAAACTGCTCTCCCATCCCTGCCCCGTCTTCTTCCCAGTCCACCGTGGGCTGGCTGCAGGGGTGGGCAGACACACAGTCCCATGTGTTCAGCCCCTCTTCCACACCACTTCAGCATCTCCCAGTCTTTTACCTGGCCAGGGAAACTTGCATAGTGGCCACATGGATACTCTTGATGAAAGGCCAATCTGACTCCCTTCAAGACCCCAGCCCCCTGCAGCAGGCCCAGCCTTTAGTCTCAATTACATCAGGTCAGCAGTGAATTAGGGAGCCAAATTCTAGTCCAGGGTATCATCAGGCAGCTAGACACTTTCTTTCTAGGTCAAGGTTCTTGAACAATCAGAGAAAGGCTCTCCCACGCCCCGCCTCTCCTTCCTCTGTGATTATTTCCTGTTTGTTTCCTGCTACCATCACTTTGATTTCCAAGCCACTGTGACCTATCTTCTTCCCTCAGACCCTTCCACTGCTTGTTTTTTCCAGCAGCTAATGGATTCTGAAGGTTCCGCCCTCAGCTCTTTTCCTCCTTTGCCTCTCTATGCCCCGCTTCCAAATAGGAGCCTGCCCTCCTACCCTAGACTCCAGACCTATGTTTTCAATTGCCTCTTTAGCCATGTGGCATTTCAGACTTAAACACATCACCTTCCTGCATGCAAAAGCATATGAGATGGAGACACAGCACTCTCATTCACATGGCCAAGGTCAGGCTCACAGAGCATCCAGAGACTCCCTAAACCAGGCCACCCTCCCAAGCCTCATCTCTCATCATGCCCATTCCTCTAGGGTTATGAGCTAAACTGGACCATAGGCCAAATCTAGCCCACATTTATTAAGGTCCTACACAAAAGCTAAAAAGACATGGACATGTTATTTAATTCATTACTTAGCATTGGCCTTTGAATGGCAGGCATCAAAAAATATTTGTCCATAGAGGGGAGAGACAATTTCAAAGTTTGGGATTAATATATACACACTACTGTGTATAAAACAGAGAATCAACAAGGATCTACCATATAGCCCAGGGATCTCTATTCAATATTCTGTAATAATCTATACAGGAAAAGATTTTCTGAAAAAGAAGGGGATATATGTATAACAAAAACACTTTGCCCTACACCTGAAACTAACACATTTTAAATCAACTAGACTCCAATATAAAATAAACATTTTAAAAAATTTGTTCAACTGAATATCATCTCTCTATACAACCCCAGGGTTGTAAGAAGCAGAAGAAATAGGGTAATAGAAAACGCTTTGAAACCACTTTCATAAATCATTGTGTAAATGTGCAAAGGGAAATGATAATCAGCCCCCACTCTTTCAGCTGTGACATTCTAGAAATCAAAGCTTTCTCTGGCTTCTTGCAGACCACCAGGAAACATGAGACCTCAGGTACAAACCCGATTTCACAAGTCAGAGGCAAGGAGAAAGTGAGTGTATAAAAGCTAAGGGGGCTGCCTGGGTGGTAGGAATGGTCGAGGCAGCCCGCTCCTCAGTTTCCGTCAGCAGAGACACCAGGGCTGCTAGGACGCGCCTCTCTCTGGTCCGCCCCCAAGCACCACAGGCTGCTGGCTAAGTTCTCTCGAGCTGGGACTTGTCAGATCTCATGACCGCCCACCCCAGCTCAGAGTCCTTCCCAGTCAAGCCTTCCAAAATGAAGGAAAAAAAAAAAAAAAAAAGCACCTAAAAAACTTGGCTTCAGATTCTGGTTTTGCCACCTGTCAGCTATGAACCATTTAACCTTTCTGATCTGTGCCCTTTTCTGTAACATGGAGATACCGCGTACCTTGCAGGGTTTCTGTAAGGATGAGAGCCAGAAAACTTCCAGCTCAGTGCCTGTGCTCCCAGGCTGGGCAGGTGGGGGCCACGGTTCGGTGAGCCCCAGGCCCAGTGTGGCCCTGGAGAGGCACCGCGGGCTCCTCAGCACCCTCGGCCCCACCCCAGCCCCCGCCTCCTGGGCCAGGCCCTGCTCTAGAGCTCCCTTCTGTGCCTAAGCAAAGGCACTGCCTATCCAACCTCCGACCCCCACAGTGGCAGCTTCTGGGGGGCGGGGTGGGCAGCAGAGGCCTGAGGTCTCACAGCCAGTCTGCCCCGTGGACCTTCACCCCCAGGCCGCGCAGTAAGGAACGTTGTGTCCATCCTGCGGCAGAGCCTGTGGGTCACGGAGCCTGTCACCTGGTGCCTGACTTCATCACACATTCAGAACACAAGCCTGCCCTGAGCTGGTCCCTTTTTTTTCCAGCAGTGCTGTGTGGAATGTGGGATCTTAGTTTCCCCAACCAGGGATCAAATCTGTACCCACTACATTGGAAGCTTGGGGTCTTAACCACTAGACCGCCAGGGAAGTCTCTAAGCTGGTTCTAAACAGCTCACCAAGGTCCGTCCCGTACTTGGCCACCTCTGTGACTCTCTAGACACACGCTGGCAGCAAGATTCTACAAAAGACAAAGTTAATAAGAGGGTTTCTTCACAGGGCTGAAAGCCTCTGACATTAAGGGGAGCAGGAGGTGGACTTCCCGGACAGCTCAGCGTCAAGACAGAGTTGCCAGCGCAGGAGACACGGGCTTCATCCCTGGCTGGGGAGGACCCTGAACGCTGTGTGGCGGTCTCCCCGCCAGAGAGAGAGGGGCAGGAGGCAGGCGGGGACCCTGAAGGTAAGGGACGGGGAGAGAGATCTCTGAGGACTTCGGGAGGCAGAGGGAGTGGGATGAGTAAATGGATTAACGGTGGCCTGGGGCAAGTCAGAGGAGTCTGGAGAACCTGTGGTCTAGACCTTATTGCTCAACTCTGCTTCCCAAGGGCAATTAAACGTGACCACACCGCCTCCAGGGCCAGTGGACAAGGGTGCTTGAGTCTGCTCTGATTGCCTTTAAAGATAAGGTTCAAAGCGCCAGGTGGCTCGGCTATTCACCACCGTTTAGGATTCAGACCTCAGTCATACCACAGATGTAATGAAGAGCCGCAGAGAAGCTGCCAGGGCCTCCTTTTCCTTCTGCACCTTGTCTGGGTGTCCAGGGGACGTTTCAGATCTCAAGAGCAAAGCAGAGGATGTATTCGTTCAACAAGCATCTCTTGCACTCGGAGCGGCAGGCGGCACAGAGAGCCCGGCCCTCCCCCTCCTGAGCAGCTGCATCACTGACCCTGTAGCAAAGCTCTTTCTCTGGCCTCGCAGCCCCTGCTCCTTCAAGGAGCAGAGCAATGGGAATCCCGTTCTGAGGAGGCTCCACCAGCCCCTCTGGTCCACCTCCACCCAGGGCTCCCTGCTTTTGCCAGCCAGGCTCCCCGTAGGAGAGCTGCCCTTCCAAGGGTACGCCAAGGGCAGCCAACCCTAGAGACCAGCTGCTGGCCGCTAGAGGATGCAGCTAGGGGCGGCCTACCCTAGAAGACAGGGGGCATAACTGGAGCAATGCCCATGGGTGTGGCGGGCGGAGCCAAGGGCTTCCAGAAAGAAGGGGTGAGACAGATCCTCAGCTCCCAGACCCTGGGGAGGACAATACTTCTCATCCAGCTCATGCTCATGAAAGACAGCACTCTGCTCTTCTCAGGAACATAGGTTAATTCAATCTTCTCAACGCCGGTTCCCCCAAACGCACACACACCCTCTGCCCTGGGGTGGGCGGGCAGGTGTAGGTTTGATGGAGGGTTTAGGAGAGAGGCTCATGGCATTCCATTGCCCCTGTCAGAACTGAGTGAACAGGAAGAGGAGTAGATAGTTTCTCTAGGTAACCAGCCTCCATCTCCCCAACGTGTGCACCCCCAGGGCAGGGGACCAGCCAGGGAACGCCTGGCCTGCTATGCCTGGACAGCTTCCTGGAGCACTCCCGGCAAGGGTGTGCAGACTGAGAAGGAAGCTCCAGAGGCTGGGCGCAAAGGGCAAATGTTCGCTCCCTGATTTCCAACCAGCCCTCTGAGATGGCACCCCAGGAATCCTGCATCTGATCACTGCCGCCCTCACCACTGGGGAAGGGACCGCCCTGGTCTGCGCCCTCCCCAGCCTGCACCGGGAACAGTGCTCCGGACGGGGCTCTCCACCCGGCACCGGAAGCCTGGGGAGGCTGGCCACCTGAAGACACTGATGGAGAAGGCCTGAGCTGGGGTCTACATAAGTCCTGCCAGTGCACACCCAGTGAAGGGAGATGCTGTGTTTCTAGAAGCTTCCAGGCCACCATCTCCATGACCCCCAATTCCAGCCAGGCCTTGGCCCATGCTCAAGAGTTGAAGGATTCAACTTAAAATTCTAGCGTCTACCCCTTATCCTTTGTGGGATGGCGGGGGGAGGAATGCTGGAAAAGAGGTCCTTACCTAAAGGACCAGCACCGTGACCCTGCAGGAGAGGAGCCCAGGAGGCAGGGCAACTGATGCTTTGCGGGCAAGGCAGGCCGCAGGACTGGGGTCTGTGTCGTCACGGCACACACACGATTCAGCAGACTGCAGCCCCTCAGCAGCCAGAGGGCAGACGCCAGCTCCTCCTGGGGGCACACTGGCACGGACCTGGCCCACAGCTCTGACCCGTGGGACCAGCTCCAGCCCCCAGGAATGCTCACAGAACTCCTGGGATGTGACGGTCCAGAAGCAATGATTCTGGGATAATAGCAGCCCCAGCTCTGGGGTTCTCCAGCCCCTGTCCAGGGGGGAGGTAAGGAAGGCACGCTCCACTCGGGCTGGCATTATATTTGAAGGTGTGAGTGATAACAGGGCTGTGTCCTCTGCCCCAGGACTGTGCCAACCTCCTCCCCTTGGTCGGGATACCCTCGGGATACCTTGGTTGGAACCTTTCAATCCTCACGGCCCAGCCAAGCCACCCAGGTGGGAAGTCTGCCGGGCCGCTGGAATCAGGCAACATCATGAAGGGGATGGCCAGGGCTGCAGGACAGAGGCCTACTTTGTTGGCTACAAATTTCTCTAAACAGCTCCAGCTTTGGCAGGGGAGGGCCAGTGGGCTGTAGACAACCTCCTGTATTCTATCCATCCTGCCCCCACATTTCCTTATCAGGTGGCGGTTTCTTTTGATTTTTTTGTGGCTTCATTTCAACACCGGGCATGAAATGGGACCACCTCGCATGCCAGTGGGCAGCAGTGTGGGGTGCGGAGGCCCGTCTGGGCACCACTCACATTCCAGGCAGGAGGCAGGCCAGCAACGCTGATCTCCTTTATCAAGACTAGATGACTTCAAAGTGTTCTCTGTTGTTTTTTAAACCAGAACAATCTTTCGCCCAACTCACCTGGAAATTTTCATCAACCAGGCCAACTTATCAGTTTCTATTCTTGCCGCCCAGTGGGAAGAAGCAGCCAGGTGGTGAGACATGTGTAACTCTTGCCAAGACCAGATGCTGGAGGAGCCACCAGCCCTCTGCAGCGGCTCATGGGCTAAGCTGGGGCCTGAGCGCTGTGTCAAGAGAATGCCTTTCTGTTACAAGGCTTATTTAGGATAAATGAGGCAGCACTGTTACAGGTACAGCCATGTCGGTGCCAATTCCCTGGGGGACCTTGGGAAGGCGCCACATTCCCTCGCAGCTAACCCTAAAGGAAATCAACCCTGAATATTCACTGGAAAGGACTGATGCTGAAGCCGAAGCTCCAGTGCTTTGGCCACCTGATGCTAAGAGCTGACTCACTGGAAAAGACTCTGGTGCTGGGAAAGACTGAAGGCAAAAGGAGAAGGTAGAAGGTGAAATGGTTAAGTAGCATCACCAACTCAATGGACAGGATTCTGAGCAAACTCTGGGAGACAGTGAAGGACAGGGGAGACTGGCAGGCTCTAGTCTCTGGAGTTGCAAAGAGTCAGACACAACTTAGCAACTGAACAACGAGAAGAGATGACCCACCTGGTCTGGGGAGGACTCAAGGCAGGACAAGCACCAGGGCTCCTTAGACAGGGAGATAGGTCAGCACTAGACCAGAGAGTCTGGAAAAGAGGCATGCAGTGGTGCGCTCCATGCTAGGGGAGCGTATCTCCAGTGGGAAGAGTACCCCGAAAACCCAGGCAACAAACCAGGAGCCTGTCCCTTGTGAGCCAGACTGCTTTTATTCTTCATACACCTTATCTTTAGCCTTCTTTTATTCTCCTTTTATATTTATTAATGTCTTTGGAAAGGTCAGCCTGTGACAGCTATGTTAATGAAAACCCAAAGGAGATGTCTGTATCCACGCCTGGACCAGGAGATTATACGGAGCAATGTGTCTCTCTCCCCCGGGAATGGAGGTGCAGAGAAGCCTGGGGTGGGCCCCTCGCTCAGCCTGCGTCCTCTGGAGTCACCTTTCTAGCAGAAGGGAGAGCTGTGCGATCCACTCAGAGGCCCTGAGCTTGCACCCTACCACAGAGGCGCTCCCAGCGCCAACACCCCCGGACGCACTCCTGCCCTGTGCCTGCACTAACCCTGGACTCACTAACAGTCAGCTCCAGGGGGCAGAGAGCAGGTGGCTGGTAAACTTTCAAGACCAGCGCACACCTGCTTCCGTTCCTCAGCACCCTACCACAGAGGCGCTCCCAGCGCCAACATCCCCGGACGCACTCCTGCCCTGTGCCTGCACTAACCCTGGACTCACTAACAGTCAGCTCCAGGGGGCAGAGAGCAGGTGGCTGGTAAACTTTCGAGACCAGCGCACACCTGCTTCCGTTCCTCTCTGGCTCCAGCTAAGCCACCGTCCTTGTCACCGAGGAGCTGATAATACGCTGTGAGTGACCCAGGCAGGACCCCTGCAGAGAAAAGAGCCCCAAGGTTGCTAGGCAGGTAATCCGCTTTACCACTTCAGCCAAGTGGCAATGTCAGCTGCCATGAGGACTACAAAGGTAGCCTTCTCCTCGCCCTGCCTCGGCCCCTTGCCCTGGGGTGAGGGGAGCCTGGCTGGGGAGCAAGGAGCCCTCCCTAGTCCCATCTGCAGAGAGTGGCTGACCCTCCCAGACTTGGCCTGAGTTATACACTCCCTGCTAAGATAATAACTGTCATGACAGCCTGATGTTGCTGGTCAGGATGTCCAGTAATCATGGACATCATGATATTACTGGTGTCAACTCTGGGGAACATGGAGAGGAGGAATAGGGAGACCAGGGTCCACCATGAGAGTCCCAAGGGAGGGATACCTCTTGACTGGCTTAATTACCTGCCCTGGAGTTACGAGGGGCTGGTCAACATGATGGTGCCTGTCTGGAGCTTGGGTTGTAGGGGTGACTGGGGCTGTGAAGAGGGTGGTCCCAGGGCCTCCTCCCAAGCCTCTTGCCTGGTGAGACGAGGCAGCCCCACTTCAACACGTTTGTGAGTTTAGTCCAGTGGACTCTGGACTTCAGTTGCAGGACTGGCTCTATCTGAAAGTTGGCGAGTCTGGGCAAATCATATCTTTCTGGTACTCAGGTCCTCCATCTGTTAACAGGCATGATGATGCCTGCTGCCCTGCTTACCTCACAGTCACTGTCAAGATGCAGTGAGGGATGACTGTAAGCTGCAGAGTACCACCTACCCAGGTACCACTGGGTTTCAGCATCGCAGAGAGGAGGAGGCAGGGATGAGTGCAGACACTCTGGCTCCGCCTGCAGGAGCAGGAAGCCTGGCCCAGGCTGGCCCATCTCTGAGAACAGGACCCCAGGCAGAAAGAGGTGGGCCAGAGTGCCTGTGGGAGCCAGGCACGTGGGGTAGCTAGGGCGATCTGGCCAGGCTGGGTCAGCAGACAGCCCAGGAGACTAGCTGTTCTGCTAGCTTTGTGGTGGTCTTGCCCTGTGGGGTTTTGTTTGCCTTGTTTTTGGCCATAGCACACGGCTTGCAGGATCTCAGTTCCCCATCAGGGATTCCATTTGGGCCCTCAGCACTGAAAGTGTGGCATCCTAACCACTGGAGCGCCAGGGAATCCCCACAGAGCTCTTTCCACAACACGCCACTCTTGGCTCTTCCAGGCTGAGTCAAACCTCCGTACCCCCACAAATTGGAAGTGACGGGCAAACTGAGGCCAGAATTGTCTCTGTACCTGAAACTGGCACCGCCGTCCTGAGCATCGTCTTCCAAGGGGGAAGACAGGGTGGGCACGACCCTGTCCAGCAGGAGGTACCCCACTCACCCCAGGAAGCGCAGCGGCCCTGGAGCTGCGTCCTCACCAGGGTCTCAGCAGGAAACACACGGGAGGGTGGGCACTTCAGAAGCCAAGATGGCAGGGCAGGCGGGAGAGGATGGGGGCAGCTCCGGGGCACGGGCAGCCTAGTCGGGCCAAGGGGGCTGGCTGAACATGCAGAGTGAACGACCCCCTCAGCCCAGACAGGGGCCTGTGCAACACCATCCACCACGCGCATGTCCCGGGCCGCCACGAGAAGGGGCCGCTTGCCATGAGCCGCCTGTGTCTGCTCTTTATCCTGCAGTCCAGGGGGTGCAGGACTTCCGTGGATGGGCAGCCAGGGCACGGGAGTTACGGCGGGGAGCTCCTCCCGTAAAGATGCCATTCCTGTTGGAAAAAGCCTCCATCTGCAAGTCAGATAGACAGCCTGGGTTCCTGGACTCTGCTTCTACCTAGTGGTTTGAGATCTTAGGCAAATTTCTCAGCTCCCACTTCCTGATCTGTAAACGGAGTGACTGTGTAACTCTGTGTCCCATTCTATACTCCAGCATTCAGTTTTTAACAAGGTAAGTGAAGAAATGGCAACAAACCCTTGTAAGTTTGCCTACGGTGTGATTCTGACACGCACACTTAGCTCTGCTCATCGCCTCAATACATGATGCCCTTAGAATGGACGACAACCCCATCTTCCTTTGGAGAATCATCTCTCCCCAAACTTCCATCTCTGTGCCCAATTAGAGCACCAAATGCAGCCAGCCAGCTTCCCTGGTGGCTCTGATGGTAGAGAATCTGCCTGTAGTGCGGGAGACCTGGGTTCAATCCCTGGGTCGGGAAGATCCCCTGGAGGAGGGCATGGCAACCCACTCCAGTATTCTTGCCTGGAGAATCCCATGGACAGATGGGCCTGGCAGGCTACAATCCATGGGGTTGCAAAGAGTCGGACACAACTCAGGGACTAAGCACAGCACAGTTCTTGATCCAGGGCTGGGTGAGGGCCCCAATTCCAAGTGAACCCAGGAGTCCCGCAGCAGTCCTGGGATGGGATGCTGAGAAAGCGGAGGCCTGCACTGCTGGCAGGCACCTTCTACCACGTGGGGGGCGAGGAAGGTGTCACGACGGAGAAGGGCAGGGTGAGGTGGCTGTTTTTTGAGCTCTTTCCTTCCCTGCATGTGGCCAGCCGTTCCCTCAGGTATGAGTCAACCAGCTCCCTTTTATCAAAGCACCTTTAGAGCTGGCTTTCGGCTGCTGTGATTGAAGAAGTCCAACTGACACAATCTTGCACACGTGTACAACTATTTTCCATTTCATTTAAAAGAATTTTTAAAAACCACTACAGTATCACTTGCCACATAGTGCTAAAAGGGCTGCCCTGAACCTGGGCCTGAAACCCTGCCCTCGATAAGTCCGTCCAGCTCAGGGGCCCTCAGGCATAGAGTGATTCTGGGCTTCCCAGTGGTGACTCTGAGAACTCCCTGGCCAGGAGCCACACCCTTCTCCAGCCAGGGACACTGCCCAGATGCACAGACGGTGGGAGAGCCACTGATGTATGTAGTCTTTCTGGGTGGCCTGGGGTCAGGACTGCTCACAGCCAGAGTCCCCCAACCACGAGCAAGACTCTGGAGGGGAGGATGCTGCCCGCTGGGCCCTGAACCAGCTGAAGTGGTCAGGGGAAGAGAAGACCACCCTGGACATGGACTCCAATGGGGTGTCGGGACCGTAGGCTCCATTCTTTGTCTGGCAGTGGATTTAGGGGAAGAAACCCTTTCCAAATCTGTTTCTCAACCTGTTAAGAGTCATGTCTGACTTTTCTAAATGCGGCCAGACACTGCCCTGAATTCTACCCATCTATCCCACTCATTTCTAGCAGCCACCCCTCTGATGAGATACCTTGCATGTACCCAACAGTACCTCAAACTCACCCTACTCACAATGCCAAACTCACCCACACTCTAAGCCCCCCAAACCTGAACTTCTCTCTGTAATCCCAGTGTCAGCAAAGGGACAACATCCATCCGACCCTGAAACCTGGGAGTCATTTATGCCCCTTCCTTCCTTTAACCTTCTCCAGCCAACCTATTACAAAGTCCAATTGAGGTTTCCAACCTAAATCTCTCCCTTTCCTACTTTCCTCCACGTCTGCCCCTCTTTCTCTATCCAAGAACTGCCATCTTCCACCTACAGTAGCCCCTGAACTGCTAAAGCCCCAGATCTACTCAAGAGACCTCCCTCCCACCAATTCATTCTCCACAGACAGGCCAAATGATCTTCCCAAATGCAAGTTCCATCAGATCCCCATTTCTATTCCTCTCAGAGAAAGAACCAGACCTCCCAAAGCTCTGGGGTAAAGGTGGGGCTCCCTCAAGACCCCACGGCCTGGCTGGTAGAGCCGGGGGTAACCCTGAGGCCAACATCAATCAGGCAGGTCTAGGAGCTGGTGCTCAGTCCAGAGCCCTGGCCGCCCCCCGGGTTCTCCCACCCCCAGGCTGACTCGGAACTGGCTCAGCCTTCTAGGACTGACCCCTCCCCCAGCGCAGGCTTCATCTGACCCCAGATGGGAACGGGAGCTGGAGGCCAGGCAGGGGAAGCCCAGCTGGGCTGCAGCCAGGGGCGGTATGTGTCAGGAAGGGGAGAGCGCAGGGCCACAATAGCCTGTCAGTATCTGGGGCCAGCGGAAAGGAGGCAGCTGGCGGGAGGATAAACCTCGAGGAGTCTATCTCTTCCCTCTTATCGGACTGACCCTTGGCAGCCTCGCAGCCAGTGGAGAACAAACAGTCATTAACAACCCTGCCCACACTTGCGCACAGCGCCGTGAGACCAGCCCAGCCCGGAGAGCCAGGGCCTCCCTTCCTGCCAGGGCAGTCTCGGGGGTCTGCCTGTCGGCCAGCCCCCACATCCTGCCCCTCCTTCCTGAGCGATGAAACTCGGCCCACCCTGGCCTCCCCCGGCCTGTGATCCCCTGGCCTTTGGGTCAGGCCTCTGCGTCAGGCTATGTGTAGCTTGGCCTCACTGCCGCCTCCCCTCCTCTCCTAAAAACCTCTGCTCCACCCCCCCTTTCCAGGTGAGTTCTCAACCTTAGTAGGCCCACCCAGAGTCTGCGCTACTGACCCAGCACCTCCCGTCTTCAGCCTGTGAGCCAACCCCCAAGCTGGCTTTGGGGGGAAATTCTCACTAAAGGAGAGCCCAAGGCGGAAGGAGGTGAGGGGATTGGGAGCAGAAACAGGAAGCCTATACACAGTCACTCCAAAGCCTAACCAGTCGCCAGTATAGGAAGAGATGGATGTGATGAGAGACCGGAGGGGTTTTTCTCTGTCTGAACCCAGGACAGAGGCAGAGCAACGGTCGGGACAGGGGATGAGGACAATGGGAGGCAGGGGGCAGCTCCCTCGGCTGCAGGAGCCCAAGTTTTCCAGAGAGAGGCCAGAGCAGGCTGGCTGCTGTTCGGTACGTCCAACTGGTCAGCAAAAAGGTTGGACCAATTCTCAGCGACTCCTGGACCCTGTGGTGGTATCCTGGTGCCCCAACACTATCTCCCCTCTCAGGATATGGCGTTCCTCTATTCAGCCTACTGGATGATTTGACAGCAAATCCATGAACAGATCTTTAAATTCTGTATTTACAGATGAGGGGACTCTGGGGCCCAGAGAGGGGCAGCAACTTGCCCTGGGTCACACAGCACCCATTTCACAGCATCTTCCTAAGGAAGTATCAACACTGGCTTCCCTACACCGGAAGAGCTTGAACGGAGTATCCTGCTGCTGTTTAGTTTCTAAGCTGAGTCCGACTGCGACTCCATGGACTACAGCCCACCAGGCTCCTCTGTCCATGAGATTTCCCACCCAAGAACACCAGAGTGGGTTGCCATTTCCTTCCCCAGGGAATCTTCCTGATTCAGAGATCAAACCGACAACTTCTGCATTGGCAGGCAGATTCTTCACCGCTGAGCCACCTGGGAAGCCCGCAACAGGGGTCCCCATGACTCTCCTAACCCCTTTCAAGCTTTCCTGTCTCCCCCTACCTGTGACACTTGGGGTTTCCTCCTGAGCCATGCCAGAGGACCCAGGAACTGGCCAGAAGCTACACAGGTGTGGCCCAGGTAGATACCAAGCCCTCTGGGACAGGACAGAACAGAGAGAAGGCCAACTGCTGGAAAGCCCCTTGCAGCTGCCCAGCCTCAGACGGCTCCCGAGAAAACCCAAGAGAGACAGGACTGGGCTCCTGCCCCTCCCCTGCCTTGCGGCACAGCCTCGGTCCCCCTGGCTGCTGCCTGCTCGCTTGCTCGGGCAGAGGACACAGCTCAGGGGCCAGAGACTTTCATTTCCTCCCGACTCTGGTTCCACCAGCATCAAATGACAAGTATTTTGTTTTCAACTGAACTTGAGGTTGGGGGGAACTCTACTCAAGGGTCAGGGAGAGTCCCTGCAAACCCAAAGGGATTCTCCCTACAAAGAAGGAAGGAGGTGGTAACTGCATGGTAACAGGTTGTTAAGTAATTTGTAGACATTTCGCAGAGTATACAAGTGTGGAATCGTTATGTTGTACACCTGAAGCTAATATAACATTGTACGTCAGTTATACGTCAATAAAAAAGGAGGAAGGAGGGAGAGGGAGTGGAGGAGCAGGGTGGGGCTGCGGGGTGACACGGGCAGGGAGGGGGGAGCCCCACGCCAGCCCTCAATTCCCTCCCTTGTTCCTCTTCCTACCATCCACCTCTCAACTTCCCCTTTCACTACCCACGCCGCCCCCTCCAAATTCCTTTAAACCACACGGAAAACTTGTTGACTTTTTCCTCACCAGAGCAGTCCCCTCTAGACCAATTAGCGATTTGCGTTTGTTGCTGATTTTCTCCCTCAGAAGGCTACAGACCTGCCCGGCGCCAGGAGCGCTGCTGGCCCTCTGTGCCGGGACTCCACAGCTGGAGGGCTCAGGAGCAAGGGCAGGACTGCTCTCTGGGGTCCCTGGGTCATGGCCCGACCCCTCAGGGTCTCCTCTGTCCCCCAAACCCCCTCTCAGGAGCAGGATGGGCCTCGCGCCTCAACTGTACACAGGCAGAGCTGCTTTCTGCGTCCCTCTCCTGTTCCCCACCCTGAGCCTAGGGAGGAAGAGAAGGGGAGACAAGGAAAAAGGATGCGCACGGGCAAGCATGTTCAAACCAGGAGAGACGCCCCTCTAGACAGGACACACCTGTGCTACCAGCTCCCAGACCTCTGCAGCCAGTGGGGATGTCAGTCAACCCCTTTCCCTCTCTGAGCTTCCTCATTTGCAGTCACATCCTCCTTAAGGAAGAAGCCGTTTGAGGATGTTTTTCAACATCTGATAGCAGAATTGTTGTTTTGTTTTAACATGATTATTTCACAATACAAACTTAGCACTGACAGCAAAATAAGGAAAAATTACATTTGTCTCTAGATTTCTCTTGTTCCTAGTTCACCTTATTGTACATGGGTAGCAGGCACTGCTTTCATATTATGCATGGCAAAATATATCCACTATGGCTGATTCATGTTGAGGTTTGACAGAAAACTGCAAAATTCTGTAAAGTAATCATATAAATTCAATTAAAAAATAAACTAATTTTTTAAAAAAGCACACTCATTTGAACGCTAACAGCTATAACTGAGGGGACAGTCCTCTTCACCCCAGGAAGATGATCCTCTCTGAAAACCTGCAGGGGTAAGAGCCCTTCAGCATCACTTCTCCTGCCCCACCTCACAGAGAACCCTGCTCCCTTCCTCACTTTCTTTTTATGTATTTATTTAATTTTTTGGCTGAGTGGCATGTGGGATCTTAGTTCCTCAACCAGGGATCGAACCCGAGCCCCCTGCTGTGGAAGCGTGGAATCTTGACCACTGAACCACCAGGGAAGTCCTTCTCCCATTCCTGCAGCGGGAAACCTCTCCAGTTCTCAGCTAGAAAGTTGGGGTGGCTCAAAGCCTGGAGCCTTAGGAGAGGTCTGCAATGGCAACGTGAAAGTGTGACTGACAATACGCTGTAATTACAATCATGATTTATAAATAAGCACCAAGAGGTGCCCCAGAATGGCTGCTTAGGGACACACACAGGCGGCCCTGGTGAGCCCAGCATAACCGAAGGAAATGCCTGTTTTCCTCAGATAGCAGGCAAAGTTCACATCCTCTCCGTGCACAATGTCATTTGCAGATATCTGCCCTAATAGTTAGTGAGAACTTGTTGCTAAAGAAAAGAGGGGAAAATCTAAAACCCAGGTCCCCAGAGAGCTGGGCCAGCTCCTTTAGTTGGTAAGGGCTCAGTTATTGGGACAACACAGTGGGGGAAAGTTGGGGCACAGAAACTGAGAGCGAGGAAGGGGGAGGAAGGCGAAGGCCACCCTCGGCGAAAATGGAGAGACAAGAAGAGACGCAGGCACGCTGAGCATGGGCCACAAAGCCCCAGTTGCTTTCAGAATGAACTGGGCCCCTGAGGCTGTGGGGCCCCACCCGCTCAGGGCTGAGGCCCCCCACCTCAGGCAGGCAGCATGGAGTCCAGAGTAACAAGCTAATCAGGCTTCCAGGCACGCTGTCAGCGTCCAGCACACAGCTCCTCCAAAGCAAGGATGCTTCATCTCCTGCAAACTCCTCCTCCTCCTGACTGCTCCACTTCAGCTAAAGGAGCTGACCTCATCACCCAGGCAAGGAAGTGTTTGCTGCTGCGAAGTTTCTTCGGTCGTGTCTGACTCTGTACAACCCCATAGACAGCAGCCCACCAGGTTACCCCGTCCCTGGGATTCTCCAGGCAAGAACACTGGAGTGGGTTGCCATTTCCTTCTCCAATGCATGAAAGTGAAGAGTGAAAGTGAAGTCGCTCAGTTGTGTCCGACTCTTAGCGACCCCATGGACTGCAGCCCACCAGGCTCCTCCATCCATGGCATTTTCCAGGCAAGAGTACTGGAGTGGGGTGCCATTGCCTTCTCAAGGAAGTGTCTAACCCCAGTCAACTGACTGTCTGTTCCAAAAGATATCTACTTTCACAGTTCTCTAGAATCAGTCCCTTCTTTCCATTTTTACTGCCAACTTCCAGTCTTCATTACTTCTTACCTGGACCCTAACTAGTTTTCCATTTCCGCCCTCCCTTCTTTCCTTGTCCTCTTATGACCCAGCCATACCCTGCTACCAGCCTGCCCTCTGCCTGCTCAGAAACTTCTCGGAACCAAGCCCTGTCTCTGCCGTCTGCCGAGTCAAGTCCTCACTGAACACTGTGCTGGGACTGATCTCTTGCAATCTCTACTGCCTCTTCTTCTGGGGACTCCAATTTTTGGATACGATTTGGGGGGACTGCCTACTGTACCAGCCCTTCCCCAGCCAAGGGAGGAGGCATAGCCCAGTCTGGACCCACTAGACATCTCCTCCCTGGGATATGACTCCCAACCTATGGTGACAAAATCCCAGAGTACAGCTGGAACAGTTATCCTGGCCCCAGTGGTACCCTGAAGAGGCTGGCCTTTGGCTCCTGACATACCTACTCCAAGACCCTGGAGGGGGACTTCCCTGGTGGTCCAGTGCTTAGGAATCTGCCTGCCAATGCAGGGTACATGGGTTCGATCTCTGGTCTGGGAAGATTCCACCTGCCACGGAGCAACCAAGCCCATACACCACAGCCACTGAAGCCCTCATGCCCGAGAGCCTGTTCTCCACAAGAGAAGCCTGGGCAGGGAGAGAAGTCTGCGCACCACAGCTGGAGAGCAGCCCCGCTCTCTGCAACGAGAGAGCCTGCGCACAGCAACGGAGACCCAGCACAACCAAACATAAAATAAGTAAATAATTTCTTAAAGACCAACTTAGAAGGAAAAAAAAGACGAAGAACTGCTTTTAAAAAAAGACCCTGCAGGGAACTCGGGTCTCAGTCATTCCTCAGATTCTAGGAGTAACCATAGCCTTCCAATGAAGTCCTTTCCTACCAAAGTCAGCAAGGTGTTGCTTGTAACCAAACTTCTTTTTAAAATACCTCTTCTATGCTCCAACCAAAAGGGAAAATGCCCTGAAAGCGCTGTGATGGTCCCTCCTTCCTCTGCTGGCCAGTATGCTCCCTGGCCTGCAGGCACTGCTGGAACCCTGCCTTCCCCTTCAGGGCCCAACCCAGAGTCCCCTTCTGAGCCCTCTTTGGGGATGACCTCTCCTCCTCTAAACCCACAAGCCCCCAGCTGCCCTTTCTGCCTCCCACCGCGGACATCGGAGTACCTGTCTTACCCCGCTCCCGGTGGACAGAGACTTGGTCATCCTCTCCTCCACAACAGCTGGCAGAGTTCCAGACTCAATAAATTCACCAGGCTTTGTGGGCAGACAACTCAAAGGCCAATTACAGGTTTCCTGGGCAACACAGGCAGTGAGGGACAAAAAGCACGGGGTCAGAAAGACCCCGTCTGGCTTCCATATCCTCCACTTACCAGCTGAGTTTATGGGCAAGTCTCCTAAGTTCCGTAAGCCTCAGTTCGTCTGTGAAAGAGTGACAATAATGCTAACCCCGCAACACTGCTATGAGAATGTGACGAGCCTACATGCAAGAACATCCAGCCAGGTGCCTGGCTAGAAGTAACCACTCAGGAACAGCAGCCGTCACTCCCGCTATTCACAGCTTCTGGGTTAACAGATGCTCTTTCGGCGGGCTGAAATCATGAGCCCTGGGCCTGTTGTGTGACCCACAGAGCATCTCTGTTTCTTAGTAACCCCACCTGGGTCTACCTCTGCCTTATAAACCTCCTGAAAAACAGTACGTGAAAAAATGCGTGGCAAAGTTAAAACACAATGTAAGGGGTTCCTCCTGTTTGTCTCAATTTCAGAGTCCCACGGCATCCTATCCAGTGTGCAGCCATGGCCAGCACCCAACCTGCTCAGTCTGAGGGACAGGGCAGATGAGCGCCTGGTTCAGGGTCTGCTTCCCCATGTCCTTCCCCAAAGCCCTGGTGCCTAAACGTCCTGCTTCGGAGCCGGGAGGGGGGTGTCCTTCAAATGGCCACTGCACAGTGCCTGCTATGTGGTTTCAGGGGGACTGGGCGCTCAGGCCCTCAGGTCACCCCGACCATTAATCTAGCCAACACTGGAAAGCATGGGAAGGGCAGGAAAAGACCAGCCCAGGGAAGCTGCCAGAACAGTCCTGGGTGGGGAAACCAGGTTGGGGGCAGCCTCTCTGAAGACTTTACATGGGCCTGGATTAATCACCCAGGCAACTCTCCTGGCCCCAAACCAGTGGTTCTCAAGTGCTATGGTCAGGAAGCCATACAGAAATAAAATCTCAGGCCACACCCAGACTGCCTGAATCAGAAATGTCTGGGAGTGGGGTCCAGCAAACTGCGCCTTACACAGCTCTTCAGGGGGATTACTGAACACCTATTCTGTGCCAAGGACCAAGCCACAAGGTGAAATTTCAGAAACGAGGACACATCTGAAGGACTTTCACAGTCTAACGGGGGGTCGGGCACGGGGGGGCGGCGGGGGGAAGAGGTCAAAATCAAGTACACAATACACAAGGCAGGATGGGGTACAGAATGAGGCAAAGGAATCAGCTCCTCCTTCCCTCGCCAGCTCCTCTCTTTCCAAGTTGGGAAGCGGGAACTCCAATTCTAGGAAAGCCATCCCACCTCAGGCTGCTCTTTGAGACTCCACATAATTGCAGGTAGTTTTCAAAAGAAGAGTGATCCTCGCCCAAGGCATCTCTCTGGTCCAGAGGTTTGGCTTGTGGGGAAACGGACCATGAGGCCACACCCAGTGGTTCTTAGCAGCTGAGAAGTTGACCCCATGTGGGGTCTGGGCTGGGAAAGTTACTAGAGGGCTGTGAGCATGCCACACAGCACATCCTGGCACTGCACTCCCACGCAGGTCACTCCCACAGGCCCCTGGCAAGCTCACATGGTGAGCGCAGATGTAGCGAGAAGCACGCACACAGACAGTTGGTCCCCTGGCCTCCCTACCTCCATTCTCAAGTTACAGGGTTAAAGATGTCCTATTCACAGCCAAGGGGGAGGGATAAGAGAGGGGGTGCTGAAGCAGGGAACCATCTGGTTCAGATCAAGACTGCTCATTCAGGACCCCAGCGGAACTCCCAGAGCCTGCCTTCGTGATGGCTCATAGATTTCCCTCCCTCCCCCAACTTCCCACTGAGAAGCTGAAAACTGGGCTAAGAAGGGATCGACCCATAGGTAAATCTGCTGAAGGAAGATAAGAAAACAAAACTAAACCAAAAAAAAAAAAAAAAACCCACCCGAAACAGGCAAGTCTCCACCACCTCTCTGAGCCCTGGTTCCCTCTTTCCTTCAAACCCCACTACTAAACTTGAGATCACCACCACTTAGCAGCATCCTTCCCTTTGCTGGCAACCATCTCCAAAGTTAGCAGCAGAAGGAAGATGAGGGTTAGGGGTGTGGTCTCCCAGACTTCTCTTATGCCGCCATCTCCACCAATGTAGGAGGTTCCCTCCATCTCAGAGGGATGGTGGAGTCCACCACGCATAATGGGAGGAAGAAATGACCAACCAGCTTCCAGACAACTGTCCCAAAGACAAGATGGGAGTGTGCATCACTGGCTAGGACTTATTTCCTGAGGGACTCCAGAGTGCCCTGAGCCCTCTCGGCAGCTTTAGCTGAAAGAGGCTACCATTTCCTTCCCACCACCAGCATCTCTCCCCTTTCCCCCAACACCACCTTAGACTCTGTTCTTCAATGTTTTACCGTAGCTGAAAGCAAGAGGCAAGATGGGAAATGGATGCAGTCGGCAAGAAATAGAAATCAAAAGGCTAACTTGAGCAAATGAGTGATGGGTGGGGGACTCTACAGGCAAAGGAGGCCAGAAATTAAATACAGGAAGGAGGAGGGGAAAACAGAAGTGGGAAAACGTCAACAGGGAGACTAAAGTGAGCTCAGCACAGAGCTGCAGCAGACAACTGGGAAGTTTGGTCCAGTCACAGAAGAATGACTGGAGGGAAGAAATGACTCTTTCACGCCAAGGCAGGGGCTCAGACCAGCCCCACAGGGCTGGGGCATGGACTTGGCCAAGTTCCTGGTTTGTGCCAAGCCTCGGTTTCTCCGAAGTGGGAAGGAGGTCAGGCTGTTAGGTTTCATCAGAGAGAACTGGGCCACTGTGGATGGCTCGGGGGCAGTGCCAGGTAGGGGAAAGAGGAGAGAGCCGCTGATGGTGCAGACAGCCTGTGGCCAGGAGGAGCAGGGCGAGGGTCTCCAAGGAGTGCACAGGCCAGGAGCGCGCGCGGGGCTGGGGGTGCGAACTAGGCAGTGGACTGAAGTCGGGACTGGGGCACGGAGCACTTCCCGGGGCTGGGGATTGCCACCACGGGGTGAAAGAGCCGCGCGTGGGAACGGCTGGAGGTGCAGGAGCAGAAGGCGGGCAACCGGGAGGGAGGCCAGGGCAAGAGGACCACCGCCCCCACGGGGGATCCCAGCGCCCCGACCCAGGGGAAGTTGCCGGGGTGGACCGGGAGGGTCTGGGCCGCTGGTCGAGCCAGCTGCCCGCGCGAAGGGGGTTCGTGGCAGCGAGGGGCCCGGGGCGCCTTATATCCCGCCCGCCCGCCCGCGCACCTCAGTCAGCTCCGGGCGCCGCGCGGGCCATGCTCGCCGCTCCCGCCGCCGCCGCCGCCGCCGGTGCAGAGAAAGCCGCCGCCTCCGTCGGCGTCCGGACCCGTTAGCTCAGCGGCTCCCCAGTCCGCCCGCAGCGGGCCAGTCCCGCCCTTACCCGCCCCGAGCGAGCCGCCGCCGCCGCCTCAGCCCGGCCCCTCCCCCCACCCAGCCTGACTGGAAAGGAAGGGTGGGGGCGGGGGGCTAGGGCCCCCTCCCCACTCACATCCTCCGGCCCTGCCCCGCCCCCTCCCCCGCTCGCCTAGTCATCCTGGGAAATGGAGTCCAGCGCGCGCCGCGCCGCCAGGAGAGCCCGGCGCGCGGAACTACTACTCCCAGAAGACAGCGCGCCAGCTCGCGCGCTTGTGGGCTTTGTAGTCCCGCGGGGACTCGGGGCGGCTACAGCGCGGGAGGGGAGGGGGATGGGAGGTTTCCACTCCCGTGAGGCCGGGGTACCGACGGCGGAGACAGGGTGTGGGGTCTGCGACGCGCTGTGCCGGGGCTGAATACCTGGACTTCGAGGAGGGCGCCCAGCAGCGGAGGATGCCTCACACGGCTGTGGTCCGCTCCAGCCGCGCAGGGCTGCAGGCGAAGCCTCTGGCTCGAGAGCTTCACACTGGGGACGGTTACCATTCGCGCGGAAAGAGCCTTGACCTGAGGCTAGCTTGGCTTCCTGCCCGGGCTCCGCAAGCCGGAGCTGCGGTGAGGCCGGGGCTGCGGTGAGGCCGCTGCGCCCAGGCGGGAGAAAAGTCACCCCACGTGGGCTTGGGGTTTTCCCTGCCTGGAAAAAGGAGGCCGAGTGTCTCGGTTTCCTGGAGCGCTCACCCCTCTGGGGACCTTCTATTGATAATTCCATTCCCACCCACTCTCTTTTCTAGCTGACCCCCTTAGCTCCCTACTGTTTAGGGCAAAGTACATATATAGGGCAAAGTATTAACCATTTGAAATATTTTTCTATGTCTTCTCTTAACACGTGTTTTCCCTAGTTTCCAGATCTACCTCAAATTGTTAATGAAACTCCTGGTTCCCCTCCAAGCTTTATCGCCTCTGGCAGAGGGAGGCCTGTAAGTCGCTGATTCTTTGACAGGCGTCTATCAGATTCTCCTGGAGAGTTTGTTTCAACACACCTGACCCATACCCCTTCCGTGGGAGGAGCCTGCTGTGGGATAATATGAGCCTCAGAGGAGCCCAGGCCATAGAAAGTGGGGTTTCAGGCTAGTTTAGCACAAAAACGTTCTTTTTAATTTAAATAAATCAATCAGTTGATGCAGTAAAAGGAAAATGCTACATGAACCTGAGGGCTTCTCTGAGAGTCCAGTTGGTAAAGAATCTGCCTGCAATGCATGAGACCCTGGTTTGATTCCTGGGTGGGGAAGATCTGGAGAAGGGCTACCCACTCCAGTATTCTTGGACTTCCATGTGGCTCAGCTGGTAAAGAATCCACCAGCAATGTGGGAGACCTGGATTTGATCCCTGGGTTGGGAAGATCCCCTGGAGAAGGGAAAGGCTACCCACTCCAGTATTCTGGCCTGGAGAATTTCATGGACTGTCTAGGCCATGAGGTTGCAAAGAGTCAGACATGACTGAATGACTTTCACTTTCCACATGAGCCTGAAAGATGTCCCAGTCCTTAGCCTTTAGCATTCTCTTCAAAGCTGGTAAGGTTTTCTCTTCCAAAGGGGAGCTTGTAGGGTATACCTGGTACTACTCCCCAAACTATGCATGCAAGCCAGGGGTTGAGATCTCAAACCTCTAGGATAGGGTCAGCTCCGTAGAATCCTCTGCTTCCAGGTGTTCTATGACCTATAACAGGCTGGAGGATTGAGAGGTCAGAAGGTGGATTCTTGACTTGTCAGGTATCTGAAAGTGACTCTCACACCACACCTACCTGGGTAGACCCTTAACCACCTGCTATCCTGATGTTCTGGGAGCTATAGAACTCCAAGAGGAAACGGTGACCTTCACCCTCCGGCACGATCTCAGACCCGTTCAGCTGTGAGATGATCAAGTTCTTTGCTCCACCAAACTCTAACCAGGCTCCTGTAGGCCCTCTTCTCCAGTATGTCTCAGCCTTGGCCTATAAAAACTGTATTCTTGATTAGGACTCAACTGGTCCACAGCAGTTCAGTCCCTAGTCAGGGAATTAAGATCACATCCCACAGGCCACACAGTGCAGCCACAAAACCACCCCCCCCCACCAAAACCACAAAACTGTTCTCTCAACACAGATGACTTTATCCACTCTCCTCCCTGGTGGTTCAGACAGTAAAGAATCTGCCTGCAGTGCAGGAGACCAGGGTTCGATCCCTGAGTTAGGAAGATCCCCTGGAGAAGGGAATGGCTACCCACTCCAGTCTCCTTGCTTGGAGAATCCCATGGACAGAGGAGCCTTGCAGGCTACAGTCCGTGGGATCACAAAGAGTTGGACATGACTGAGGACTGAGCGACTAACACACAACCTCCTCCCACATTAAAAGACTTAAACACAGTAACAGTTTCTAATATCTCAAGGCCGCATCCCTGGGATGGCTCTACATGCTGCAACTCCCCCAAGTCCCTGCCTGATAAAGCTCAAAAATTTTCTGTTTATTCTAGCCAATAGCAGTTATAAGTACCCCCCTATCACTTCTTAGAGTGTTTACTAAAAAGGCTTATAGTTGTGACTTCTTCCTTTCCCTTTAAGGTGTGTATCAAATGTATATGTATTATGTGTCTTTCTCAAGGACCTGAAAGCCATTCCTTTGAAATATAAATCATTGGAAAGAATAGGGCCTCTGTGGGAGAGTAGAATCCTAACTTCAGTACTTGCCAGCTCACAGATACAGCTGACCTAGTCAGCATTTACACTGACCAACTCTTTGTACTTTTTCACTTCTCTGCTCACCTCCCTCCATACTTCTTCATTCTCCCTTTAAAGTGCCCAGTCGCCTCTGTGTAAATCCAAGTTGCAGTGTATATCAATAACATATTGGTTAAAACCTGCCCTTACCACTTTAACTAGTGCCTGCTTTGTTTATTTATGACTGACCAACTCTTTGTACTTTTTCACTTCTCTGCTCACCTCCCTCCATACTTCTTCATTCTCCCTTTAAAGTGCCCAGTCGCCTCTGTGTAAATCCAAGTTGCAGTGTATATCAATAACATATTGGTTAAAACCTGCCCTTACCACTTTAACTAGTGCCTGCTTTGTTTATTTATGTGTCAATTATTAAGATTTTTTGTTAACTATTAAGATGTTTTTGTTTATCTTTGACAAAATGGATATGAGTGGTGAGACCTGGGGCCCCAGGCTCCAGCCTTCCTCCCATCCACCAAAGGCCAAAGGGTGAGTCATTGCTAGGTCCTTGGGCACGTAGCCCAGGGACACCAGAGGCATTGGATCCTAACTAATGCTGACCTCTCTGGTGAATGCCTGAATGCTTTTCTGTTTTTAATTTTTTTGATTTGTGTCTCTGTCACAGACTATAGTCTGTGTGTGCTCCGTCATGTCTGACTCTTTTCAACCCCAGGGACCGTACATAGCCCGCCAGGCTACTCTGTCCATGAGATTCTCCAGGCAAGAATACCGGACTGAGTTGCCATTTCCTATTGCAGAGGATCTTCCCAACCCAAGGATCGAACCTGCATCTCTCCCGACCCAGGGATCGAACCTGGTGATCTCTTGCATCTCCTGCATTGGCAGGCAGATTCTTAACTGCCGCGCCACCTGGGAAGCCTGTCACAGACTACAAGGGGTTAAGTAATCCACATACAACTCCATGCTCTGCCCCTAAGACCAGCTGCCAGGTCCTTCCTGTAAGGACTTTGCCTCTGCACCTCAGTCACATGCAATGGTGACTTTCCCTCACAGGCAGAAGGGAATGAGTCTTTTTGTGTTGACATCCATCACCCAAATGTCTGTTAGCAGATTACTCGGAAGATGTCATTTCATGGGCAGCGCAGAGACCCTCTCTATCCCATAGCTCCAACAGGAGCTCCCGACACCACCCAACTATCTCCCAGTTAGATGTCCAATTGGTTTTTACCCATTTCTTCTTGATAGTTGTGTTTTCCTGTCCTCTCCACCCATCCAAATTCTCCCTGACTGTTTGAAGTCTACCTTGAGTTTTCCTTCCTCCTCGAGGTTCTCCCTAGCGGCCTCAGCCGCACAGCCACCTGCGAACGTCACCTCTCATGTGAACATCACCTCTCATGTCGCATTGGAATTCACGCCATTGACTTAAAAGCGACCTTTGCTGGTGACCATCCACAGCAAGGGAAGCAGTGGACCAGGACAGAGGAGCCAGGCGGCTTTGGAGGCAAACTGCAACTAAGTAGCAAGATGCAAGGAGGAGGTGGCTCCCTCCCTCCCCTGCTACTCAGCCGCACAGCCACCTGCGAACGTCACCTCTCATGTGAACATCACCTCTCATGTCGCATTGGAATTCGCGCCATTGACTTAAAAGCGACCTTTGCTGGTGACCATCCACAGCAAGGGAAGCAGTGGACCAGGAAGTGAGCGAGACAGAGGAACCAGGCGGCTTTGGAGGCAAACTGCAACTAAGTAGCAAGATGCAAAGAGGAGGTGGCTCCCTCCCTCCCCTGCATTCTGGCTGACCCATAAAAGTCAGCTCCCACACCTAATGGTCTGTGTGACCCCGAGCAAACTACACCGTTCTGTGATCTGTAAAATGGCGATAATAATAACAGAATGGCCATAATAACAGACCCGGCTTGTAGAGCTGTTATAAGGCGTAAATGAAAAAAAAAAAAAAATGATGTTGGATGGAAAGACTGTCAGAAAGAAATCAAGTGCATCTGTATATTTAATGTGATCACAATACAAGTACCAGCACCATTTGTTGTGCTTTTTTGGAGAGGGAGGAAGAGGAGCAGGTCACTTTATTTTAAAAATTCATTTGGAGGGCTTTCCTGATAGTCCGGTCGGTAAGAATCTGCCTTACAAAGCAGGGGACATTGATGAGATCCCTAGTCAGGGAAGATTCCACATGTTGCTGAAGTAAGCACACGCTCTACAACTATTAAGCTAGCACTCTACAGCCTGCAAGCCACAGCTGCTGAAGCCCTCGTGCCTAGAGCCGTGTTCTGCCACAAGAAAAGCCACTGCAATGAGAAGCCCGAGCACTGCAATCAAGACCCCCCACAGCCAATAAATAAATCTTTTTTAAAGATTCATTTGAAAAATTAATAAGCAAGATTAGTGTCAACAATAAAAAAAAATCAATCAATTGTCAAATCTAAGAAAGAAATGGAAAAATCTATTTGAGCCAGCCCGAGGACTGTTCTGCCCATCAGAAGTCAAAGCATAATTACATAAGTTCTTGAGACAAAAGGTTATTCATCAAATGACATATTGACAGTTTACAGACCCCAGGTGTGCAACGTACAAAGCAACTGGTGTGTCATCATGACCACTTACAAGATTAAGGAGGTTATCTCCTAAGGAGGTCTGATTTATGCAAGTACGCAATACACTCTAAAGGAGAGAGAGGAGGCCCAAATGGCCAAAGAAACATGAATTTTATTTAATCACGAGTCAGGAAATTTTTGAAAAACTAGGAGAAGGCAATGGCACCCCACTCCAGTACTCTCGCCTGGAAAATCCTATGGACAGAGGAGCCTGGAAGGCTGCAGTCCATGTGGTCGCTGAGGGTTGGACACGACTGAACGACTTCATTTTCACTTTTCACTTTCCTGCATTGGAGAAGGAAATGGCAACCCACTCCAGTGTTCTTGCCTGGAGAATCCCAGGGACAGGGGAGCCTGGTGGGCTGCCGTCTATGGGGTCACACAGAGTCGGACACGACTGAAGCGATGCAGCAGCAGCAGTAGTATGAAGTAAAGAATGCCCTCTCAGATATTAAACATATTATAAACATACCTTTAGAATAGTGTAATAGATCAATGACATAAACCTGCAAGTCTACAAATAAACTCAGATACTCACAGAAATTGACATATGGTAAAGATACACTTCAAATACGTGAGAGGAAAGATGAATTATTCTATAAATGGTGTAGGGACAGTTGGAGAACCATCTGCTCAAATATTAACTCTGGATCTAGTAAAAAAAAAATCACCAATGGCTACCAATATGAAAAATGAAGACAGATAATAGACCCCTGATGGAAGTAAAATATTCAGAAAGTAGTGGTGAAAAAATAAATCACCCCAAATCTGACAACTACCAATGTACAGAAAGTACAAGTATTTGAGAGGAATGTTTTATTTGAAACTATCACATAATAAAAAAGCATTTTATTATGTGGTATTTCTCCTAGAAATCTTGATTCCAGCTTTTGCTTCATCCAGCCCAGTGTTTCTCATGATGTACTCTGCATATAAGTTAAATAAGCAGGGTGACAATATACAGCCTTGAGTACTCCTTTCTCTATTTGGAACCAGTCTGTTGTTCCATGTCCAGTTGTAACTGTTGCTTCCTGACCTGCATACAGATTTCTCAAGAGGCAGGTCAGGTGGTTTGGCATTCCCATCTCTTTAAGAATTTTCCAGNCGCTAAAGCTGAAGCTCCAGTACTTTGCCCACCTCATGCAAAGAGTTGACTCACTGGAAAAGACTGATGCTGGGAGGGATTGAAGGCAGGAGAAGGGGACGACCGAGTATGAGATGGCTGGATGGCGTCACAGACTCCATGGACATGAGTCTGAGTGAACTCTGAGAGATGGTGATGGACAGGGAGGCCTGGCGTGCTGCGATTCATGGGGTCGCAAAGAGTCGGACACGACTGAGCGACTGAACTGAACTGAAACAAACTCAGCCCTGAGGGGAAGATGAGATTAAGGGTGTTGCCTTCCCATTCAAGTTCACATTAGCAAGTGACCCAGGGTAGCCAACATTACTTTGTATGAGAGGAACCATGTTAGAGGTGGGTAACTAAAGAAACAACGGCACATGCAAGTTTCATCTAGAGAAGGATTTTGAGGTTACTGGCCCAAAGAACTGGTCGGAAGTAAACAGACAGGAAACACAAGAAGTCATAAGTTTTAAAGAAATGGCACTCCCAAAGGATCCAGTGTCTGGCTAACAAAAGCCTTTGACAAACTGAGTATCCCAGCATACTTGAGTGTTTCTGTCAACACTCTGCAGCTCCCATATTTAATAATAAAAATACAGGTAATCAATGAAGAGTTCTATACAAAGAAAGAATAAGGGTTTTTTTAGTATAAGTATGTCCCAAATATTGCACAGGTCATACTTGACCTAAGCAAGGTTTCTTTTACTATTCACGCCTCCCAGGGGATCTGTCACAGAAGGACCAGTGACTGCTCAGGGTCCTTCCCTTTGCTGAAAGGGAGTGTTTACGGCGGTGGATGTCCTGTCCCTGCGCCGCTACAGTGCAGGCGGGAGGGACAGTGCCAATCCCTCCTTCTTGGCTTACAGGAATCTGTACAACTGATCACAAGTAGCTCTGGCAGAGAACTGTTTCTGTGCCAGGCAGAAAGTACTGGTAACAGCTAGGTTTCCAGAACTTTTTTTTAACATGTAAAAACTGTGTTTTATGAGCTTCTTAGGTACTGGAACATAAAAAGAGAACCCTGAACAGTAAATTCAAATAATACCTATAAATTTAGTATGTTAAATTGAGTATACCTATCTGTCAGCCATGAATGTATCTAACTCTTTGTATCTCTCAGTGTTCTCAAGTTTTACTATGCACAAGATCACCTGTTTAACAGCTTTTCAGGCTGTTTTCTGGCTCCATACCCAGAGATCCTCCCTCCATAGGCCAGGGTGGAGCCTGTGAACTTGCATTTCTAACAAGCTCTGGGTCTGCCCATATTTCAAAACCCTTGAGGAAATTAATCTCCCCAACAACCATCAAAGTGAGCTTAGCAGTGGAACCTTCCCAACTGTAGTCTCCAGATGAGACCCCAAACCCTGTGCAGCCGCGTGAGAGACCCTAACACAGAAGACCCAGCTGAGTCTGGACACCTGACCCCCAGAAACTGCGAGCTGCTAAGTGGGTGTGCTTTTAAGACACTAAGGTTTGGGCTGACTTGTTACACAAAATTCTGAGATAAAGGGTCCAAATAACTAAGAAAGTCACGACCAGAAACAAGGAATTGAGAATAACCTCATTTTGAAGGTAAAGAACACCAGGAGTCTAGTGTACTGAGATGTACTGAGTTTGAGATAACATCCAAAGTGGATATTTATGCAGTAAGAATATTAGAAGAGTGATGCTCAGAGAAGAGACAGATTTATGCACAATCATAATGGCCAGCAACCATCACCTGCCGCCAGCTTTGCAAACACCAAATCCAGTGCATCTTGGAAGGCGCATTTACTGTGCTGGCATTTTACTGAGGAGGGCCTCGAGGCTTCGAAAACTTCTAGAATTTGCCCAAGGTTACAAAACTAATCAGCAGCAGCCAGGACGTGAACAAAGATCTGTTCACCCAGAGCTCAAGCTTTTTTGCTGCACTGTCATTACACACTGATGGCTCATAACAAACAGTGACTACCAATTAACATGTGAGAGGGAAAAATGC
This sequence comes from Oreotragus oreotragus, assembly GCA_006410675.1. Classification (NCBI taxonomy): domain Eukaryota; kingdom Metazoa; phylum Chordata; class Mammalia; order Artiodactyla; family Bovidae; genus Oreotragus; species Oreotragus oreotragus. The sequence continues at coordinate 98,513 of SJYX01020614.1, read as the reverse complement.
ATAGTAAAACAAAGAAAAACCCAGAAGGAAAAAGAAGACTAGCCAAGGAGTCAAGGGTGCCTGAAAAGAGGAGAGCTGGGATAAAGCAGAGGCACAAAAACCAACAAAGGCTAACATTGGAACGCTTACTGTGTGCCCGTCACCATCTGAAGGCTTTTCACGGAATCTCTCAATGAGTCCTCAACGGTAGCATGAAATGAGGCGGTATTACCACCCCTATTTCACAGGCATGGAAACTCAGTCACAGACAAGTTGCATACCTGATAAAATTACAGAGCTCGTAAGCGACAAAGTCAAGACAGGAATCCAGGCCGTGGCCTGAGGCTGCATGGTAAAGCACTGCACCAGAGGAGGGTCTGAGACTGGCTTCTCAATCCTCACAAGACCGAAGAGTGAAGTGTGCCGATATATGGAAGATCTGCATAATTCAGGGAGCTAACACTTTCCAAACGACCAGAGTTTGATGTAACAAAACTATGCATGTATACAAGATGCATTCCAAGTGCAAGGTAGCAATGAACTTACATATAACAAGAGTGTGGAGAGCTCGCCGATGCAGTTTTAGATTCCGCACCACAACTGACCTTTAAGAAACTGCTGCTTGTTCAGTTTGGATGTAGCATCAAAGGCAAGCATCCACAAAACACTCTCTCCATTCCAGTTAGCCTGTCTGTGTGATGCTCAACCATAACGCAGCACAACAGATTACACGCAGAAGAAAAGATGTAACTAAAGGTTGTCTATTAAGTCAAGCATTTGCAAAACAGAAAGACACTCCTCACTAAATGCTTTGTTTCAGAAAACACAGTTAGTATTCATAAGAATGTAACTTATGTTAATGTGCAATAGATTTATTGTTTTTAATGAGTTAATATTTTTTAAATTTCTCAGTTTTAGTTTCCAATAAGTACTGATAGATAAATTCACATCAAACAAAACATTGTCCTGTATTACCGTTACACACAGCACACAGCGGCCTCTTACACAGCCATATCTCAATGCATCCTGGCAAGCCAAACAGAAGTGACCAGTATTCCTGCCCACCGGTGAGGAAGTTACATCTGCAAAGGTACTTCCTGCCCAACATATCCCAGGTAGGAAGTGGCCAAGCCAACCCTGGAAACCCAGGTTTGTCCAACTCCAAAGCCTTTGTTTTTAATTGTTACATTCTACTGAGCCCCATGAATAGGTATCAAAACATGAAAGGCTTTCCATAAATAAGTATTAAGTTGTTGTATTCTGAGAATTGACATTTTAAAAGTGCTGACTAGAACTGCAGGACTTACTTTATATATCTCTTCATATGTTTCTTCATCAATTTCTATAGTTGTCACAGTTTCTTCCACATCTCCCAATATCATATTTAAATGCTGATCATAAGCCTGAAGTGGGAAGGTGAGGGACCAAGAAATTTAATAAGCAAATTAGGAAAAAATAAACAGGGCTTACAATATGCAAATGGCTCAACTACAAGTAACACATAACATTCTTACCCCACAAACTTTTACATGCAATTAAAAAATAACCCTGCTGTACTAATACACTGTTCCTTTGCAGATCATCTCCCGTGATTACTTCATTGACGTAACACAAATATAAAACTGTTTATGGTCAAAGATGAATCTACTCAAAATAATTTGAAGTTATATATAGTAAAGGAAAACAAATTCTTTAACTGCTAGAATGACAGCACTAGCTTCCTGAAGGCCCAAGACACTGTCACTCAAACCTCCCTGTCCCAGACGAAACACCACAAAGCAGACTCGAGCAGAGCAGCACCCTGCACATTGTACAGCCTTGCCAGAATTAACTGCTCAGCACAATCAGCTAATGGTGCAACTCAGACATTCAGGGATGTCCTCAATCTAACCTCCAAAGCTCACGCGTTTGACCAAATGGTGAGCCTCCAGAGCGAGGGGCAGAGGGTCTTGTTTAGAACCCACTTCAGTTGCTTCCAGTCAAGTGTTAAATGGTTCACCAGCTCAAATCAAAATAAAAGCGGCCGATTAGCAACACGGGGAAATGCCAGGCAAAGCACACAAACAAAGGCTGGCGTGGGGGAGGGGCCATTCAGGGCAGAGGGAAGCGAATCCACTCGGGGAGCTGAAGAGTTAAGGCAACAAGATTGTCCGGGAGGGCCTGTCTATGTGCCACTGGCCCGGGTGAAGAAGCTCAGTTCTATTTTTCTCTGCAAAGTCGCCACTATTCCACGTCTTGGGCTCATCTTCCTTTCTGCAATTTAAGATTTAGGTCTCCACCTCCTTTCCAAGCACAGGAGGTTCTTTGCCTTTAGGTTTCACATTAGGTAGAATCATGGTCCTGAAGAGACTCGAAGTCAGACGGCTTGGGCTCCTAGTCTGGCCCTGCTTTCCACTGGCTCTGTCACCTTCATCAAGCAACTTTACCTTTCTGAGCCTGAGCTGCTTCAGGTGCAAAATGGGGATAATGAGTATCTGCACTCACAGAGTTGTTATAGAGATTAAATGAGATATGACAGGCAAAGCACTTAGAATAACAGCACCTGGTTTAGTGCTGGATAAAAACTAGCTATTTTTAATCACTTTAGGGTAGAATGGCAATAATGAAAAGAACACACTAGCAAAGAAATAAGTTACCAAGAAGAGACAAAACCTTTAATATACTCTCTTTATGAATAAGTGGAACCACCTCAAAGGACCAATCCTATAGAAATGTTTATATTTGCAGATATAAACAAAGGTCTACGTATAAAAGTGCTTGTTGCAGCATTACTTTTAGCAACAAAAAACGGAAAACGATTCTGGTATCACTGCTGCTGCTGCTAAGTCACTGCAGTTGTGTCCGACTCTGTGCGACCCCCCAGACGGCAGCCCACCGTCCCTGGGATTCTCCAGGCAAGAACAATGGAGTGGGGTGCCATTGCCTTCTCCGTTGGTATCACTACTACCACGTAAAGCATTCTGCAAAGTCATTAAAAAATAATAATAAGGAAGGTTTAACATGTACTCATGACCAACAATTTCCAAGAAAGATTAAGTGGAAAAGAACGGTTCTCCCAAAAGGTATAAAAAGATGCCATTTATTTTTTTAGAAGTAGTGTATACAGTGCAAATATGTGCACACAGACACACATTCATGTACATAAATATAGAGAAAAGACCTGAAAGACTATAGACCCAACAGAAGGAATGGCTACCGGTAGAAGCAATAGCGTTCTACTTTTACTCTACGTATGTCTGTGCTATCTAAGGATCTTCACAACAAAACACAAGTTTATATATATATGTATCAGTAGTTTAAAGAACACTTAAATGAGAATGGAGAACAAGTAAATGTTATTCACAAAAAAACAGAAAGAAAAAAAATGAAAGAAATCAAAGTGCTCTTTAATAAATACACCATTTCCATTAAGAGGAAAAAATGTTAAAAATATGAATTAAAACATCATCGCATTTGGCCTATAGAAATATGGGTGACTTTCTACCTCCTTCTGGTCAACAGTCAACACACTCTTCCAGAGCAGACAGTTTCCACCTTGCAAAGGAGGAGGGAGAGGGAAATAATCTCAAGGAGACAGTTACTCACATGTAACCTGCCTCGAAGCTCTCTGTCGTTTCTCATCTTCACGTAGATGCGTTCGTCCAGGCTGAGCCGGATGAGATCCAAGGGCTCTTCCACAGTGTTGGTCGTTTGTTGCTGATGAAAGAAACAGGCCGAGTGATGCTACAGGACCAGAGTGAAGGAACGGAGACCCCTGCGCCCTGTGTGGCAGCGGGCAAGCCACGTAACCCTTCTGTGCCTCAGCCTCCTCATCTGTAAAGCGTGTGCACCGACAGTGCCTGCCTAACACAGCCGTCGTGAGGCTGAAGCGCAGTATATGAAGGCGCAGAACAGTGCCTGACCCTGAGGGCTGGATAAATGGGGGCTGACATGCATGAAGAAGACAGAGAGGACTTAGGACAAGACAATCACGACTCTGTTCCCTCAACATCCAGACTGTCTGACCCCTTTTCAGGGTGGAGGGAGTCACTCTCTCGGGGACTTCACCTTTATTTCAAGCATCATCTAGCAGCCTGAAGACCATACACTTAATGACTACCACATACGAGAGAATGCTAAGTAGAGACCAATGTCTGAAGGAGGATTATAATTTCAGTGCAGGGCAGGCTGAATTTAGGGAGCCATTTGGCCAGTAACATGAATATATCAGTATTTAGCATCCAGTATAGAACACCCCACTCCAGTACTCTTGCCTGGAGAATCCAATGGGCGGAGGAGCCTGGTAGGCCGCAGTCCATGGGGTTGTGAAGAGTCGGACACGACTGAGCAACTTCACTTTTCACTTTCATGCACTGGAAAAGGAAATGGCAACCCACTCCAGTGTTCTTGCCTGGAGAATCCCAGGGACGGGGAGCCTGGTGGGCTGCTGTCTATGGGGTCGCACAGAGTCGGACACGACTGAAGCGACTTAGCAGCAGCAGCAGCAGCAGCAGCAGCAGCAGCATAGAACCGGTGAACGCGCTGCCTGTGACTTTGGGAGTGTGGGCTCAACTCCTGATTCTGACACTTATAAACTGGGATTCAAAATCGTGCCATCTCTAATTCCCCGTTTCCCTGTTTCCGAATGACTGGTCAAGAATCCGCTTGGCAATTCAGGAGACGCGGATTCGATCCCGGGGTCGGGAAGAATCCCTTGGAGAGGAAATGGAAACCCACTCCAGTGTTCTTGCCTGAGAAACCCCACGGACAAGAGCCTGGCGGGCTGCAGTCCACGGGGTCGCAGGCGTCGGACACGACTTAGCACCATCCTCCCTTCATGATTATTGCGAGGAGTAAGAAAAGGGCTCATGTATTAAACGATGTATTTTAAACAGTATCTGGCAAACAGAAATATACTCAAGAGAAAGGAAGTGACGAGAGTGAGGAATAACTAGTTTTCAGCGGGTTTCGAACAGTAAGCGATGTCACGGCCTGGCGTAATATTCGGAGGGGGCGCGGTTAGCCAAAAGGCAGATTTGAGGCCGTGAAGACCCAGAAAGAGGCGGCACAACTGACCACCTTCCTTTGAGACTGGAAAAAGCAAGCCCGGCAGGCAAACCCGGGCAGAACCAGGCCCGGGAACACGTAAGCCGCTTCGGAGCTGGCGCTTCCGAAGACACTCACCTGGTCCACGTCGTCCGCCATCTTTCAAACCCTGCGCTCTTTCCCGCCTCTCGCGAGAGCACGAGAACCCCACCCCCGCCTCAGGTCTCTGGAAACGCGAGAACGCAACGCACCGGAAGTAGAAAGAAATCGGTCTGGCGACTTCTCGCTTCCGGCAACTGGCACTGGTACCTCGGGGCTGGGGCGGAGCTTCATCGGGGCGCGGGGTGGGGGTGTGGCCTGTGCGAGGGGGCGGAGCCAGCTCGCGGGCAGCGTCCGGCGCCGGCGCAGTGCGTCCCGTGCCAGGCGAGTCTTGCCTGGGCAGAGATGGCTCGGAAACGCGCGGCTGGCCGGGGCCCCCGCGGACAGACGGCCAAGGGCGAGACCAAAGCCCGGCGCAAGGAGGAGGAGGCGGGTGAGAGCGAGGCCGAGCCGGGCTTGGCGGGGAGAGGCTGGAGGAGGGCGGGAGGCGGGCCGGGCGCGGGGAGGGCGAGGCCGGCCCCCCGCGGGTGCGGGTGGCAATCCTGCGCCCACCTGCGCGGAGGAGGCCGCGTGCCGGTGACCGCGGGAGGCAGGCGGCGTGCGCCCGCCCGGGGCCACCCCGACGTCGCTGCGCCATTGCCCTCCGTGCCGGATGCGCGCTGAGCGGTTCCGCCGATCCCGGCCGGACCGCGAGCTCCCCTGCGCGGTCTCTTCCTGCGCCCTGCGGTCTCCTGGCAGATGCTGAGGGCGAACAGGCAAAAGGCACTTGTTTTGTGCCCCCAGGAGACCAGCGGACCCGTACTTAAGAGGGCGGGAGTGTGCTGATCTCCTGAATAGTAGTTGTTCAGTCGCTACGTCGTGCCCGACACTTTGCGACCCCATGGCCTGCAGCACGCCGGGCTTCCATAACGGAACCTTTCAGCTAAATCCCACCCTAGAGCCCCAGATTTCGGATCCCAGCCGACTTCTCCACGTGCATATCGAATAAGTTTCTTATATTTGTCCTGGGCAAACTAAACCTGCCCCTTTCCCACTTATCCCCATCTCACTGGTCCCTTCATCACTTGTTAGAACAACCCCCCCTCCAGTCCCTCAGCAAGTTCTGCCAGTTCCACCGCAGAACCCTCTCTCAAATCTCGCCACTTCTCTTTACCTTCCTGGCCACGCCCCCTGCCCACGCCCCCTTCACTTTTCAGCTGAACGACTGCAGTCGTCTGTTGACCACTCATCCACTCGCAAGAGTTCTCCGTGCGGCAGCAAGCGATCTTAAGAAAAAAATAAATGAGATCTTGCCACGCTCCTACTTCAAACGCTCCGGCTGCCATTCCCTTGGCATAAAATCTAGATCCCTCACATGGCCTTCAGGACACTACATGACTTCGCTGCTGCTCTCTCCTGTCCCAGATAATCTCCTTTGTGGCCTCCTTACCCCGCGTCATTTCTCACCCGAGGCTTTGCCTCTGACGTTCCTTCTCCCTTGAATGTTCTTCGTGGCTTTTGCCGTGGCTGCCTTCTTTTCCTGCAGGTCTCAGCCCAGGCACTCCTTGAGTGTCTTGCCTAAGGAGGTCTTTCCCAGGTACACCTCATCACAGAGGATCTTGGTAATTTATTTGCTTCCTTTTTGACCTGTCTTAACCAGATAAGCTTATGAAAACATGTCTTACTTTTTGCTGTATCTCATCTTGTCCTCTCCACTTCCCTGCATATAACAAGTGCTCAATAAATAGTATAAATAATGGCATAATGCATGCGGTAGAAGGAATTTCTGGGGTACTTCATATAACTGAGTAGACGATTGGACCAAATCACTAGTAAGGCCCCCTATGACACTAGATTGAGTAATTCTGTGATTCTGCAGGGTGGTTGTGCGTTTTCAGTGAGATGGCACATAAGGCTCCGGGCCTGGTCTGGGTGAGGTGATCAGATGGGCTAACTCCTATCATTCAGCCTACGCGTAGGCAGGGGATGCACTCAAGCCTCATTCGCACTCTGCGAGCCAGTGGCGCTGCAGTGAGTTTCCAAGGCGGCTTCCGGGAAGAGCTGTCGTCTTTGCTGTGGTTGGTGGAGGAACCGTTTGGCTGTGGTTTTGGCTGCAGCTGAATTTGATTTGGTGACTCGTCAGTGTAGTGTGTCACGGCACCACAGTGCATGCAAATAATGGTGACACTTGGCTGCTTTCAACAGCCAGCTGTTTGGCTTCCCATTGTACCTTTGTTTATCTTAGGGCCCCTCTAGTTTCTACATACTGGGTCTCAACATTGCTTCGTGGATTTACTCCTTCATCATTAGCTCCTGCAGCAGGTACTTACTGAGCACCTGGCTGTGTTCAGGCCCAGTTATCGGCACTGGAAAGGTAGCAGTCAGCAGGACAGGCAAGGTTCTGCTCTCATGATGCTTGTAATCTTTGGGGAAGGGGAGGTCGGACAAACAAGTTAAAAACCAAAATCCCATGGTGACAGGAGCCAGGAAGAAGGCAGAGTAGGTCTCTGTCACAAAACTGGCAAGGGCGCAAGGAAGACACAGCAGAGTCAGAATCAGTGGCCACGAAGTCCCGTTTGATGACCTGGTGCATCCAGCCAACTGCTGACTGTAACGAGGGGCCTTGTGTAGGCTGTGGGCAGAGGAATCAGTAAGTTTAAAACTCTTGGGAATGTTTTAGAATTGGGGCGAGAGAAATAACTGGGAACCGGAGGCTGGAGACCAGACTAAGGAGTCTGTGTTTTGTCCTTGGTGCTGTGAGGTGCTGCCGGCAGCCCTGAGCAGGTGGGTGTTTTGGTTGTTCTTAACTTGGTAGCTGGCCGAGCAAGCCCAGTGGTTAATTCCTGCCCTGCTGAAATAACCAGGTTATATAACAGTGGAGTACAGTCAGCCCTCCACAGGTTGCACATCTGTGGATTCAAGCAAAGTTCAACCCGAGGTTAGTGAAATCCACAGATTTGGAACCAGGGCATCCAGAACAGAGGGGTGACTGTAGCAGACAGCTCTAGCTCTTGGGGAGTCTTGGGAAATGGCCTCTTTTTAAATTATAGTTGACTTATTATAGCATTAGTTCAGATGTGCAGCAATGATTTGATATTGGATACTGGATTATACTCCACATAAGGGCCCGGTGGCTCAAACAGTAAAGAGTTCGCCTGCAGTGCAGGAGACCTGGGTTCAGCCCCTGGGTCAGGAAGATCCCCTGGAGAACGGAATGGCCACCCACTCCAGTATTCTTGCCTGGAGAATTCTGTGGACAGAGAAGCCTGACGGGCTACAGTCCTCGGGGTCACAAATCCGACATGACTGAGCGACTAGCATTTTCAGACTTAATACTCCATATACAGTTATTACAAAGTATTGACCATATCCCCATGCTGTACGTTACATGCTTGTAATTTACGGACTTTGTGCCTCTTCATCCGCTTTCCCTGTCTTGCCTCTCCCTGCTACCCCTTTCCCCACTGGTGGCCACTGATTTGTTCTCTGTATTATCAGTGAGTCTGTTTTTATTTGTTCATTTATTTGTTTAGATTCTGTGTATAAAGGGAAACATGGTGTTTGTCTTTCTCTATTTCACCAAGCATAATATCTTCCCTGTTGTTGCGAATGACAAGATTTCTTTTTTATGACTGATACTTGTGATTCCTTTAGATGGTACGTTAGGTTGTTTGAGACTCTTCCTGTTTCTGGAGGTGGCCCTGTATTGCTCTAAGCTTCCCTCTTAAAACTGCTTTCGCTGTGTCCTGTAGAATTTGTAAAATTGTGTTTTTCATTTTCTCTGTCCTATGGTATTTTCTGGTTTTCTCTGTGGCGTCGTGAGCCGTCATTGGCTGGTATTTTCTGATTTTCTCTGTGGCGTCGTGAGCCGTCATTGGCTGGTTGCTTTTTGTAGCATCCTATTTAGTCTCCGTGTGTTTATGTTTCGTTTTTACCCTGTAATTGATTTCTGGTTTCACACTGTTGTCATTGGAAAAGATACTTAATACCTTTTCAGTCTTGAATTTGTTGGGACTCGTTTTGTGGCCGGCATGCGGTCGATCGATCCTGGAAAATGTTCCATGCGCACTTGAAAAGACTGTGTATTCTGCTGTTTTGGACACAGTGTCTTGAAGTTATCTATTAAGTTCATCTGGTCCAATGTGTCATTTAAGGTCACCGTTACATTATTGATTTTTCTTTCTGAATGATCTGTCCATTGACGTAACTGGGGTGTTGAAGTCGCCTACAATTATTGTATTACTGTCAACTTCTCCCTTTATTTTTGTTAATATTTTTCTGCATATATTCCGATGCTCCTGTTAGATGCATATATGTTTATCAGTGATATCATTTTCTTGTATTGACCCCTTTATCATTATATAATGTCTTTGTCTGTTATTACAGGCTTTGTTTTATGGTCTGTCTTGCCTGATACGATTATTGCTATCTGAGCTACATTTTAGCTTCCGTTTGCTTGGAGTATCTGGGTAACAGCCTCTTTGATACCCTGGCGCGCACACAAAGAATTTGGGGGAAAATGTTACCATATGTCTCCCATCCAGAAACTCCAAATAATACTATGTTTCCTTCTAGTGTGCCTCTCTGTGCAGTAGAGACTAGGCGGGCACTTGCATTCTCAGCGTTTTATCACATGTCTTCTTCCTTTGTCTTAAGGGATGACTGCATATATCATTGTGTGACTGTGCCATAATTAACGATGTAGTCAATGTGCGTCTAACGGATGGGCATTCAGGGCTTTAAGATCTTGGACACTTTGAATAATGGCGCTGATCTTGGACACTTTGAATAATGACGCTGATCTTGGACACTTTGAATAATGATGCTGTAAACTTCCTTTTGAGCCGCAGTTTGTTTGCCTTGTTCTCACTTTTAACTTCTCTATTCAAAGCCCAGAAATGCGCACCTCTGCCTTTCAAGTAAGTTTAGAGAGGAAGAAACAGGACTTCTGAAGCAACTGCCCACCTGCATGTTTAGACCAGTAAAGCATTTAGCGTCTTATTAACAGAGGGCTAAAAACCATTGTAAGATCTAGAACTCCTGGTTTTCAGCATGCCCTCCCAAATTGTCAGGTCATAAATAAACTTTTGGCCTTGAAATAAGAAATCTGAAGAAGCAGAACCCAATCAGTGATTTTAGCCAGCATTAAAACAAACGCTGCTAAAAGGTGCAATTTATTAAAATTTAGTTGTTGTTTTTTTAGCTCAAAAGGAAGAGTCTTTTTCTTCCATGCAAAAGTGTATTCTTGGGAACTAAAAATACGTATCCAGGGAGTCAGCAGTTCAAACCATAAATGAATGAATTAATTTGATACTTTAGGTTACTATCACAGCTCCTTCTGGAACCTCAAAAAAGGTTAGAGTATTTTTGTTTTGCAATATTAACTGAAGCAGAGTTGTGCAGAGGAAAACAGATGATTTATTTCAGATTTAAGAGAATTTTCCTGACTATATTTATAATAGAAAAATATTTTCCCCTGTTGTATTACTATATTATAACATATGTGATGTAGTTGTATGTTAAGAGACCATGCTTTTAGATACCCTAGTTGAACTAAAACGAATAGTGTATGGATTTTTTCTATTTCCTTTTAACAAAATTTATTTTATTTATTAATTATTAATAATGGTTAGTTATTAAAACAAAGTTGTTTTTCAATTACTGCTGACTTATTCCAACCTTAAGCTTGCTGAGGGGCTTTCCAGGTGGAGCTAGTGGTAAAGAACCTGTCTGCCTATGCAGGAGACACAAGAGACCCAGGTTCAACTTCTGGTGCAGGAAGACCCCCTGGAGGAGGGCGCGGCAACCTACTCCAGTGTCCTTGCCTGGAAAATGGCAAGGACAGAGGGGCCTGGCAAGCCCCAGTCCACGGGGTTGCCCAGAGCTGGACACGACTGAAGTGACTCAGCATGCACTCAGTCCTGTCTGAGTGACATTTGGGTTAGACTGGATAGATTTCATAAAGCGTGTGTTTTGAGCGGCGTTTGGTTTTAAAAGACAGCAGAAGCTTAGATGAGGGGAAATCATCGCTGTTCAGTCGCTCGGCCGTGTCTGACTCTTTGCGACCCCGTGGACTGCAGCATGCCAGGCTTCCCTGTCCTTCCCACTCAGCCACGTTTATAAACTGGAAGCTTTTCACTTAGTAGGAGTGGGTTATCCCTAAAGTAATCAGGCTCCGCAGGTAGTGACAAGCACGGGGTTGATTAATGGATTGGTGCGTTTTCCTTGCTGGACTCGAGGTAAAACGTAAGGTTTGCGGTTTAGGTTTTATGGGCCGCGTGCTGGTGTCTCCGTAGCCTTAGGAGGCAGGACAGGGCAACTGATGAAGGACGCGTGCAGGTGCAGACCAGCCGGGGGTGGAAGGGGCTGGACGCTGGCTGTTGACCAAACACGGGTGGTGATGGACGTCTGGAGAGAGGTTACCAGGGAGGACGTCGGTGACCCTGCGCGCCAACCTGCAGTGCCCCGGCTTTTCCCGTGTCGCTCCTCTCATGTTCCGTGTGGTCATCCAGATGTCTTCGAAGATGAGACAGCGCTAAAGAAGAGCCCGCCCGCGAAAGTGTCCCGGGGAAAGAGGAAGCGGGGCTGCGACCATGCTGGGAGCTCGGCAGACGGTCCAGTGAGAAGGAAGGCGGCCAGGGTCCCAGTGAAATCTGAAGAGCCCCAGGCTGTGAAGGAAGACGCCCTCAGCAAAGGGCACGATTTCAGGTGAGACGGCGGAAAACGTCTTGACCGGGTCCATCAGGGAGGTGCGACCAAGGAAACCTGCTCTTGCTGCTCGTCTCGGGTCTGTGGAAGAGGCGGGATCTTTAAAGACATCTAGGTCGCGCTCGCGGAGAAGGCAGTGGCACCCCACTCCAGCGCTCTTGCCTGGAAATCTCATGGATGCAGGAGCCCATGGGCTGCACTCCATGGGATCATGAAGCGTCGGACACGACTGAGCAGCTTCAGTTTCACTTTTCACTTTCATGCATGGGAGAAGGAAATGGCAACCCACTCCAGTGTTCTTGCCTGGAGAATCCCAGGGACGGGGGAGCCTGGTGGGCTGTCGTATGGGGTCGCACAGAGTCGGACACGACTGAAGCGACTTAGCAGCAGCAGCAGGTAGCGCTAGGGCCACTGTTAAGACTGGCAGAGTCGTGGTGACTGTATACGTCACCTCCCAGCCTCTGCAGATGAGGACCACAGCTTGCAGAGAGTGAGTTACTCGTGCCTACACAGCTAGATGGTGGCAGAAGCCAGGATGAGACGCAGGGCTTCAGCTCCTGGCCCGGTGCTGTTTCTCCCACACAGACGTTAGGTACATGAGGCGTTTCCCTGACGTCCCAGCCGCATCCTGTCCTGCTCCCCTCGCGTTCGCGCAGCTCCTGCCCAGCTGGACGCCCCCCTTCACTCGACACGTGCTCACCGTCTGCCTGCAGCCTGGAAGCGTTCTGCCACCTTGATGATGCAGAACAGAACTCCCCCGCCCCTCGGCCCCCTCTCCTCCTCTGGCTTCTTGCTGCATCTCTGAAGAATGTAACTCGCCTCCTTGTGTTATACTTGCTTGTGTCCAAGCCACACACCCCGTGAGCTGTCAGTCAGCCGTTACACTTACTTGTGTCTCCGTCATACCCTCCTGTGAGTGCACAGACGGCTGATACGCTTAGTGGTGTCCAAGCCACACACCCCTGTGAGCTCTCAGGTGGCTGGAACCACGCTGGCTCACCTCTGTATGCCCCGTGGCATCTAGGGCAGGGCCTCTCACAGTGACTGAGCATATTGACAATTTGGTGAACCATGCCTGTAAACCTCGTGATCGCTTGATCATCTGCCTCCGGGGAATGTTGCAGGAGGGGGTGGGGGGTGCAGGGAAGAGGACCAACAGAGAGGCCGCGATTGCCGCTTTACGTCAGAGATAGGGCCTCTCTCAGTGTCGGCTCTCCCGGCATCCCCCAGTGCTGGCTGGGAGGTGGCCCAGGACAGGGCAGCTGTGGGAAGGAGCACGGGGGCACGTGGACTCACCATCATTCGCCTCCTCTTCCCTAAGACTCTTCCTTGCAACGCCACTGAGCTTCCCGCTTCCCGCTCCCACCTGCTGGATTCTTTCTGCAGAGAAGTCCACATACAGATCAGCCAGGACGCTGCCAGGGAAAGCCCGGCTCCCCTTTTTGCCTCTAGGCTGGGAAGTGACATTTCTCCCACATTTACTCTTAAGGGGATATTTTTGTTTCTGTGCTTTTGAAAGGAAGCAGCAGGCTAAATAGGGAGTGTCTTATCTTTTTAGAGCTGAAGTCTGAAGCTTGTTAATTTAAGTGTTTGTGCTAAAATCTTGGGTAATATTCTCACTGAACACCATGTCCAGTCAAATCTTAACAAAAGCTAAAAGTCACTCGGGGCTCTAAAGACGTTTTATGTGTGAATTTGCAGAAGTGTTAATACATTGCGTGTGAGCAAGCACTGAGTCCTGAGCCAGTGTGTAGCCAGCTGCGCACCTGCAGAGTTCTCTGCCTCCGCTCCAGCCGTCTGTGTTCCTCATGACACACCCCCACGTGCCTTGGGGTTAAATTCTACCAGCCTCAGTCGCCTTTCATCTTGCCTCTCTGAGGCGGCCAGGGGCAGCAAGTGCGAACCCTTCCCTCTTTCCTGCTGGCATCTGGCTGCACATGGGCGCACGGGCATCGCAGCTTCTCCTACTGGGGCCTGCATTCTCTTCTCTTCGTGGTCTCGGCTCCCTTTCCTGTCTGTTTGCAGACAGCTGCTTCCCTTCACACGGCCTCAGGGTGCGGGTTCACGTTCCTCCTGTTTCCAAAGATGCGTTTAGTATTAGACCCCTGATCAGAGCCCATCCTGGTGGGAACCTGAGGCCCAGGATCATGCAGGGCGTGAGGCTCAGAGCTCCCAAACCATGTTCAACCAGAGGCAACAGATTCGCAGTAAACGGAAGGAGCCTTGAAAGGGGAGCTTAGCTTCCCCATGGCACCGGGATGTGCGCGCTTTCTTCACCTTCCTCTGTGATCTCTGCACAGGGACTCGCCGAGCGCCCGCAGGAAGGGCCAGCCCCCGGCGCGAGAGGCCGCTGCGGGCAAAGGCAGCTGCCAGGGGGACGATGAGGAAGACAGTGAGGAGGACTGGGAAGAAGTGGAAGGTAAGGGGCCCCCTCTGCTCCCAGAATGGCTCATCCTGTTTGCCTGCTTCTTGGCTCTGGTCGGGGTCATGACACGGCAGCCCTGCCCTTTTCTTGGAAAACAAGGGAGACGAAGATAAGGTTGCAGCAGGGACTTGCTTGTGATGCAAGGAACAGTTCACGGCCAGGCCACCCGAGGGCTGCGCCCCCTCTTCCTCTGGAGGCACTCAGCGAGAGAGACGCGTGCTCACGTGTGCTCCCGCGTGCCTGGGGCCCAGCTCTGCCCCTCGTGCGGCCGGGTGCGCGCGCGTCCAGCTCGTTCTCCAGGCCGGTCGGTAAACGCTGCGCAGCCCGTGAGCCGGCTGGTTGTGGGAGAGCGCGACGGGCCTGGCGCCTCCTGTACTCGGGGTAAACAGTGGCCAGGGTCACCGTCCTTGAGCCCTGCTGCCTAGCACGGCTTTTCCTTCTGAAAGTGTTCAGACCTACCAAGAAATGGAGCCTGGAGTCCAGGCTCTCTTCGCCTCGACGCTGTGCCGTAGGGACCGCGTCTCTCTCTGTAACTGCTGGTGGGACTACGGAAGTAAGTCACAGACATCCTGACTCTTCACGCGTAAATACTTGAGCACTTAACCCCTGAGAGTAGGGCATTGTCCTCCTTGATGAAATACCGTCATCATGTAATTAAGGCCCTGATTACTGTGAGATGATCCATTATAGCTGCCTTTTTTTTTCTTGTCTCCCCCCGCCCCCCGCCCCAAGTGCAGGATCCAATCAAGGTATTTGGTCTCTAATCTCGAGCAGAGATTCCACCCACCACCTGCTGCACAGGGCGCAGGATTTTAGTCCCCTGCCCAGGGACTGAACCTGTGCCCCCCGCATGGGAGTGAGGAGCTCTAACCACTGCGCCCCCAGGGAAGCGGCCCACCCCCCGCCTCGCTGTTTTGCTTTCCATTGTTTCTCATTCATTAAGCCATGTCTGACTCTTGGTGGCCCCATGGACAGCAGCTCGCCAGCGTCTCCTGTCCTCGAGTATCTCCTGGAGTGTGCTCCAATTCATAGCACTCTTATTTTTTTAAATTTTGGCAGAGTCCTGGCCTCTTGTTCTGTAGAATGTCTCATGTTCTGGTTTATAATGGTGGTTAGCTTGTTTGAATGCCCTCCTGCACGTCCTGTGAACCGTGAGTCCAAAGACTTGGTTGCCTTTAGAGTAAACATTCTTTGGCAGGGCTCCGTATTATCACTGAGCTCTGTGCTTCCTAGCGCATCCAGTAAGAGGCGCCTGGCATCGGGTGGTCCTGCTGGCGATGCTAAGCTCGACCGAGTCTGTAGCCCTGCCTGGCTGTGCCGGTGGAAAGGCTCATTTTCCTTCTGAGTCTCTGTGAAGATCCTGCGCACCAGTCCCTTTCTACTTAATGGTGTCGGTGTGATCTTGACTGAATCAAAGATTATTATAGTGAGCATTACAAAGTGGCAATATTTTGATTGTCATTTCACGTATAATTATTAGCTGACTGATCTGTAAAGCAGAGGTCTCCCTTTTAAGGACAGTTTTTATTTAGTCATTTCTTTCGGGTGTCACCGTGGACGTAAAAATTGAACTATGTCAGCAATTATCCTCTTTAGCCTTTTGACCTTCAGATTGCCCCCACATTTGGCGAGCAGGAGCCCCTTTAAGCAGATGCGCTGTGGTGTCTGACGTGGCCTCAGTAGTTTCTGAGAATGTTTTTGGTCTTTGGCACAATAAATATATGGACGTTCCAGGGTCTCCCTGTGGCAGAGCTGGAATCGGCCCTGTTCATTTTAGTAGGAGCTGGCACACAAGAACCAGGGTCTCAACACCGGGTGTGGTCATTGCTTGTAGGTCCAGAGCCGCTTTGAAAGGAGCTTAGCTAATGAAGTTCACTGTTAGGTTCAGTTCAGCAAAGTTAATTTTGGCCCGCAACCCACTCCAGTATTCTTGCCTGGAGAATCCCATGGATGGAGGAGCCTGGTAGGCTGCAGTCCATGGGGTTGCTGGGAGTCAGACACGACTGAGTGAGTTCACTTTCACTTTTCATTTTCCTGCATTGGAGAAGGAAATGGCAATCCACTCCAATGTTCTTGTCTGGAGAATCTCGGGGATGGCGGAGCATGGTGGGCTGCCGTCTGTGGGGTCGCACGGAGTCGGACGTGACTGATGCGCCTTTGCAGCAGCAGCAGTGTTTACAAGCAGCGTAGTGGAGAAGGAGATGAGAAAGGTGCATGCCCCGCCGTGTGTGCGTCTACAGGCTAGTCTGAAGTCCTGCCTCTGCAAAGTGAGCTGAGGGGGGCTTTACTGTAGTAACGCGGAGAACGCTGCCCCGCGCCCCGGCTCCGCGGCCCCGGGCTCTGTGTCTGGCTCACACCCCCTCCCGTGTCTGAGGATCTTCCCCCAGGGCTCTTGTTCTGCGAGCTCTTGCAGGTTAGTGAGACACCTAGATGTGCGCGCTCAGGGCCCCTCCTAGGAACTCAGAGCAGGGGCCTCGACGGTTTCCTGCCCCACTTCCTCCACCCCAGCAGAACCTTATCGTTGTTCAGTACACTGCCTCTTATAGCAATAATTGTCATCACTGATCGAAAAAATTACTGTTGCTAGAAGTCAGTGAGCCCGTGCCGGGTGCCGTGGGGGAAAGCACAGCCTTCTCTACATCTGCTGTGCCCGTGAAGCCAGTGGAGATAGAGATTGAGACACCGGAGCAGGTGAAGGCCAGAGAAAGAAGGTACGATCAAGCGCTTGCTTCCAGATTTCCGTCATGTCTCACCATTGGCAGCTGCTCCCCAGGAAAGCTTTTGCAAAGCACATAGGATTTGCGGGCTGAGTGCCCAGGTTGTCAGGAGCCTTAGGCGAGGGAGCCCTGGGCTCACCTTGAGGACTCGAAGGCGAAACCTTTGCGTCCAGGCGAGCGCAGACGTGCCAAGGGCCGTGCAGGGTGCCTGTTACTGTACTGACTCTTGAGGACAGCGTGTGACTCTGAGGGCCCGGAGACTCGGGCTAAGGAACGTTTCCGCTGCGAGTGGAGGAGCCCCGCTCTGTGTCTGTCCGGCTGACCAGACAGCCCAGCTTCGCTGCAGGGCCTGCGGCAGTGCCCGCCCTGGTTGGGGGCCTCCCCCGCTCCTTCCAGGGGTCTCCGGTCCCTCTGCAGCTCCCGGTGGCCTGGCTCCATGGAGCGCATCTCCTGGCGGTTAACTGGTCCTGAGTCTCCCACACGATAGGCTCTTTATCAGGCGTTAAGGAGGGAGATAAAAGAAGTCGTTCAAGAGGTTTTCTTAAAGGGGCTTGGGACAGAGACGAGAGGGATCTTACGGCAGGACAGCGTTGCACAAACACGCGATGTGTGCTGACTTAACGCCAAGGCAGTGGGCCCCAGGAGACGGGGCAGCCGAGGGGGTGGTCAGAAGGGAGGCCTGGCAGGTGCGGGTCAGGGGAGGGACTGGCCTGGGCCAGGGTTTGCGGGCAAGGAGGCGCAGGACCGGCCAGCGGCAGGTCTGCTGGCTAGCACAGCTGAGGCATTGTCCCTGAAACGCGTCGGCAGGGACGGGCGAGTGGGGTCAGGCTCCCCCTCCACTTTGGGATTGGATTGTTCAATGTGCGTTGCAGTGAAAGGATCAAAATGGAGTTTGAGACGTATCTTCGGAGGATGATGAAACGTTTCAGTAAGGAGGTTCACGAGGACACACACAAGGTAAGGAGGGGCAGACGGGTGGGTGGCGGACGGGCCGGGCGGGCGGATGGGGGAACGGGTGGGTGGCGGATGAGAGGGTAGTGTGTGGGGCGCTGGCGCTCCGTCGGCCACGCCTCCGGCTCTCCGGAAGCGAGGTGGGGTGATAAGGGGGTGACGGTGGAGTCAGCTCCGCTCTCCCCTCCCCGCCCTTCGCTCGGCCGATCAGTAACACCGGGTCCAGCCTCAGCTGAAGGTGCGGCGGCTCCTGACTTCGCCTGGCACTTAACAGGACACACACAGGCCTTGCAAGGAGCCTGGTGCTGTGGCAGAGAGACTTGCATGAAGCTTGTCTCCTACCGTTCAGGACCTTCTGTCTCACAGACGGAACGGGAGAGACCTCAGAACAGGGAGACTCAGGACGCAGAATGAGGGGAGATCAGTGCGGGCCCCAGCAGCTGAGGAAGGCCTCGTTTAGGAGAGGAGTGGGCCGGGTCAGGGGAGGCCAGCGCGGGGAGAGGCCGCACCGGCGGTCCTTTAGACCCCAGGCTTCCTAACGTTTCATCCGCAGATCCTTCAGGATGCACCTCCAAAACACGAGACCTCTTAGAGAAAGGAAGTTTGTGCTTTGCAGCTTTGAGATTTGATTGTCTCTCTGAGGGAAGGAGCATCTAGAGAGGAGGGGGATGAAACCCAGAGGCTTGGGAAGCGGCTGTGCTAGGGGTTCTGCGTTTTTGTGTATAGAAAAGACGGCAGGTATTTGCTGTCCTCGAAACGCCTCGGAATCTGGCAGCCACACTCCCTCTGGTTTTCCCTCTTCTCAGGTTCACCTGCTGTGTCTGCTGGCAAACGGCTTCTACCGCAACAGCATCTGCAACCAGCCAGACCTGCAAGCCATTGGCCTCTCCATCATCCCAACGCGCTTCACCAAAGTGCCACCCCGAGACGTGGATGTCTCCTACCTCTCCAACCTGGTGAAATGGTAGGGCCCCGCGGCCTGTCCTGCAGAGCGTAGGGCAGGATTTGGGTCTCAGGGACTGGGTGCAGGTCAGCCCCACAGACCCTCCTCGAGGGGAAGGTCTTCAGGAGTTGGCCAGATAGGCTGGGAAGAAGAACACGGGGAGGGGGGCTCCTGAGCCCCTCTCGAGGCTCCCCGCTGTGAGTTCTGGCCATAGGAGGACAAGGCTTCTCTTTGTCCTGGCCTCTTATACAGAGAACTACCTGGTGTCTCTCCAGGTTCATTGGAACGTTTACAGTGAACGCGGACCTCTCGACCAACGAGCAGGACGGCCTGCAGACGACGCTGGAGCGGAGATTTGCTATTTACTCGGCAAGAGACAGCGAGGAGCTGGTGCACGTGAGTGACGCCCCTGGCAGTGCTGTTCTGAAGGCCTGCGAGCCAACAACAGTGGCGATCATGGGCCGTGCACCCTTCAGGCCGTTTCACAGACGCGTCCTTGCTCAGTTCTCATAAGATAAAAACAGGTACCGGAGCTCAGAGAAGCGGGATGACCTCCTTAGGGCCAGTCTAGGCACTGGAGTCAGGCCTGGGGCCAGCCTGAGCGCTGAAAGCTGCCCCTCTCCCGTCTCCACTCGGCGTCCTGGAGTAAAGCGCTTAGTGGAGGTCAGGTGCCCTACGGCTGTTTACAGTATTCAAAAGTGGTGTTTGAAAGTCCCAAGGAGGGACTTCGTGGTGGTCCAGCGGCTAAGACTGCATGCTCCCAGTGAAGGGGGCTTGGGTTCGAACCCTGGACTGGGAACTAGATCCCAGAGGCCACAAGACCCAGCGCAGCCGTAAATAAACAAACATTTTTTGAAAAGTGCCTGAGCTTCTATGAGACAATTTATCTGAATTTCTAAAAAGACTAGAATACCCATTATTACAGTGGCATAAGGTGGGGGAAATGTTCCAATACAGTGAAAAATATGCTCTAAAATATTTATCGAGGAAAAATATCTGTTTTAAGCAGAACTGAATAGGTAATAAAGCATGATGCTTTAAAAAAAGGGGATTTGATTGTATTTTGTAAATTCGGTATCACTACTGGTAGTTCTTCCGTACTACATTTTCATTCTGTTTATTTATTTAATCATATTGTGGAGTGTGTGGGAAAACCAATTTCGACTGCTAAAACAGAATGTTTATGTAAAAAAGGTAAAATCAGGATAAAGTATTTAGGGTATTTTGTTGTAACCATTATTGGTATTATATTAAATGTGTTCTGGAATCAACTGGTTGCCATTTAAAAATTACCATTCAAAGGCAGTGCAATATAATGACTTCAAGTACTAGAATGATATGTATGTCAGACAGAATTTTTGGTAATATACTCCAGATTAAATTTTTTTCAAGGGAATGATTTTTTAAAAATTTGAATTAAGTAACAATTATTTAATATTGCAGTTATTTGAATTAGCAATTATTTGAATTAATAGCAATCTGCTATTGCTAAGGTAACTGGGTTATTGATTGGGTGAGTAGATATTTGTTCTTTATATGTCTCTGACTCTGGAATCAGCATATTTAAACTCAGAATCACTTGTCAAATGCATTTTATAAGTGAACTGCATCTGTGTCCTGCTTGTATATAACTATGAACACTGAACATTTTAAAGCATTTTCCTTTACTTGTCTTATATTTCATCTCGTGCTCTACAACTTATTTCAGATATATTTTACTGATGTGGTTCAGATTGTTTCTTAAATCATATAAACATTGATTTAATATATATTCCCTGTGTGAATTTCAAAAAATTAGATCTTTAGAATCATAATTGAAAACATCTAATTTAGGCAGATGTTCTTACTTCAGTTATAGTACTACATTACTAGAAATTATTTAATTAGAATATTTTCCTCTAATTTTTATGAATCATTATTTTAAACTGTTATTTTTATTTTAATCAAAAATGGTAAAGAATAAAAGTTGTATCGTTGTAATCATATATTTTTTATAGCACCATCTTATTCCAATAAATTTGTCTTTTCACCTTTAAAAAATGATAGGTGTTTTCACATTTTTTTCCATAAATTAGTATCATTCAAAAGATAATATCTAGAACTTATCTTTGATTTATTTTTCCCCTGCCTGGAATTGGTCAACTCTATAGATGATCTGGAAATCTTACATTATTAGTTATATAGAATATGTTGCATATTAAGCCATACTTGTTCTTCCAGTGACTTCAGATGACACCTTGACATTTATTGTGTCTTTAATGTTCACAAATAGTTGCTAATGCATGCATTTTTGAAATATATTTCAGGTAGCCTTTACACTGGAAAAGCATAAATGAGTTACTGGTACTTTTTAAACACTGGCATTAAAAAAATCTTGTATATATTTTCACAGAAAAATATAAAGCTCTTTCTTCTTTTAAAAAATTCTTTATGTCATATAAAAATAGAAAAAAATGGATAACTCTACACTCAGTGCTTTTGGTTAGAAGGGGGTAGATTCAGTGTGCAAAGTCCTTTGAACTATGATTGGGTGATGACATAACACACATATGATAAATAAAATTCATTTTTCTAAATGTTTTGGCTTCAAGAATAACTCGGGTGATTAATCCACCCCTCTCCTACCCCACTGATTTTAAAGTTATTTATAAAATAATAAAACTATCAATCTTATTAAACTTAAATATTAAAAACACATATTCAGAATTTGGAACTGAATTTTCAGATATGAAGATTTCTTAATGACTGCTCAAACACAAGAATGGTATATTAAAAAAAAAATACTCTTGGCTCTCAGGAAGTTCCACACGAGGTTGTCTCACTTTGGTGTCTGTTGTGCAGCTTAGAGAGTAATTTTTGCCATGGTCACCTGCCATGCCCATCTCATTGAAGGCAGAGCTTCTGAAGGGTTGAATGCTGTGCCTACGGGTTAACCAATTATTTCTAATGTGTGCTTCTCTAAAACTACACATATTTTTCCTTTTTATTTGATGTCCCGTAGGAGCAAGGGTAGCAGCTGGATTTGGGGTGTGTAGAAGGATCACTACAAATGTACAGATGTTGATTTGTGGCTTAAGGCAGCTCTAATTATTCAAAAAATGTAATTAGATAGCTTTTGAATGCCACAAAGAGCTAGTTATAGGAATTCTGAGGCTCCCAAGTAAACATTGAAAACCCCAGGTTATCTTTTAATGCTAATTTAGCTTTCCTTAGAAACATAAAACTTTGTTTGGGAAACAAATTAAATTTCATTGATTAAAGGACTCTTTGAAACTATGTGAGAACTCATGAGTGTTTCAGATAACCCTGGTTATCCTTGGATGTTGGCGTCTGCACACCAAGGGACGTGAAGAAGGGCTGATGGTGGTTTACCAATAAGCGCTACGCCCACTTCAGAATTGGCATTCTCTGCCTTTCCTGCTCTGCCCCTGTCTCCTTCCATCTGCATCTCACTTGCTTTCTCCCATGTCCCCTGTCTTCCTCCTATTTTTTTTCATTTTCTTTCTTCTTTTGCTCTTTCCCTTCACATCACAGAGCCTTGTCTTCTCTCTCCTCTTCCTTCTTCTTTCCTGCTTCAAAACTTGATCCCTTTGCTCCTTTAATTCTTTCTCTTTCTTCCTTTCAGATTTACTGTCACTATCTCAATCTCTTTTCTCTCCTCTATAACATGAAAAATATTAGTATATATACAGACAGTGTGTAATTACCATGTATTTTGTTCATTGGATATTATAATAAAAGTGGATGAGTTGGCTCTTGTATTTCTCTCTCTAAAAAAAAAAGCGTCATCTTTCTGTGACATGCACTTGCCCTTTTTAAAAATCATAGGATAGTTATTCCTAATAGGATATACACACACTGTGAGGAAGAGGTACAGTTTAGGAAAACGAACACTGAATTAGCTTAACTCTAAAAGGCAGGTTGATTTGATGTCTTGAATGCTTGAGTTCATAAAGACTTTTCTAAGGGATGGACTGTTTCTATCATCACCTCAGTCACCTCAAGTTATATCCTTTACTTTCTATTCTCTTTGCTAAGACTCCTAACAGTTGCATAGCTATGAAATAGTGATGACACCTTTCAGGGTGCCTGGCACTTAACAGGTTATAAAGAGGGTAGAGACCTTGGCATGAACACTAGATTGGGAGTCAGAAAGGGAGGTATGTTGCTCTGGGGTAAGTTCCACAGTCTTTCTTCATTAAAACCTATTTTAGGGACTTTCGTACTGGTCAAGTGACTCAAGACTCCACACTCCCAATGCAGGGAACCCTTGATTGGATCTGTAGTCAGAAACTAGATCTTACATGCTACAACAGTATTCTTGCCTGAAAAATTCTATGGACAGAGGAGCCTGGTGGGGTACAATCCATGGGGTCATAAAGAGCCAGGCACTACTGAGCAAGATAATGGTGGTGGACGAGGAGTTCAGCAGGAACTGAAGGAAATAACTTGAGGTGACTGAGGTGATGATAGAGACCATCCCTTTACTAGAAAATGCTCTATGCAGTCAAAGTTTATACCTGAACAGCTGTATCAGCCCTGGAATACCTCTNTGAGCAAGATAATGGTGGTGGACGAGGAGTTCAGCAGGAACTGAAGGAAATAACTTGAGGTGACTGAGGTGATGATAGAGACCATCCCTTTACTAGAAAATGCTCTATGCAGTCAAAGTTTATACCTGAACAGCTGTATCAGCCCTGGAATACCTCTTATGGACTTCTTGTATCATAAGAGAAATCAGTCAAGTCAAGTTGTTATTTGCACCTGTGTAATTCTAATTATTTCTTCTAAATGCATAAATGATCCATTTTGCATTCTCTTTTAGATTTGTCCTAATTCTTGTATTGAGCTCTGAGGTGCTCCAGTTCTCCCATAGAATTGCTTTTGGTCACGTTGCTGGAACTACGATATTTAGTAAGACACTTTTGATGGTACATTTTCAGAGTTTCCTTCAAGATGTACTATTAATACTTCTGCAGGTGGCAAAAGAGTACATTGTATGCCAACTTTTTACTGAGGTTTTGAGAAGGTAACCTGTGCCCAACTTTCAATTTCTGGAGTTTCTTGTAATTGATAATTTATGCTAGTGAGTTTGTTTATAAACTTTATTTCCTGTCAGTCCTATTTGTCTAAAATGCAGTATCACCATATGTAAATCCTATTGACACTTAAAATACTTAGATGTGTGACATGATTGTGAACGTGAGCTCTGCCCCAACCTTAATGTTGTTTGTTATGTCTGGCTCAGCCTCTAGGACCAAATCCAGTATTGTCATTTCTCTCTTGCTTGCTGCGTATTGACAGAGGAAACAGGCATCCCAGCCTTACCTTTAGGAACATGTAATCTTTTTGTTTAGGCCACCTTTGTTATGAATGTTGAAATATCCTATGATTATAGTTGCAGATCTTTTCTTACTTCCTTTTTTTCATGTAAACACTTCCTGTAACCTCATCCTGCAAAAAATGTTACATGTCCAGTGTTTGTGATGGAGAAATATAAGGAAATTACTTGCTTGTAGGCCTTTTTTTTTTTTGAAAGATGAGTTCATATTCCCATTCCATGCACTGATACTATTAAAAAATTTTTAGAAAGGTAATTCAGGAATTTAGGAATAAATAACAACAACATTAACAATAGCAAGCCCTAAAGAAGCCCTTAGTATGTGTCAGGTACTGATCTATTTGCTTTATGTAAATTCAAGTAATTTTCACAAGAACCTCATGAGGTGGGTATTGCTATCCTCCTTTTCTGGATGTAAAAACTAAATCACAGAAAAATAAGTGTTTTGCCCAAGATCTTAAAACTGTCATGCAAGAGTGCTCAGTCCGTCTTGCTTCAGAACCCATATGTTTATCTAATACGCATTTATTTTTAGAAATGAGAATTATTTCAAGAAACAGATAATAATAAAACATAACAAAAGACATTTTAACAGAGGGAAAATAAGGAAAAGTGAAAGCTAATATTGTTATTTAAAATAAAGACTGCAAAATGAAACCAGAAAGATTATATCCATGCCAAACAAGACCAGGATTTTATAGTCCTAAATATTCTTTGACTAGAATTACCTTCCAGATAAAGCACAAAGCAAAGATATCGTTTAGTTTACTGTTGACTTAAAAGAGTTAACATACTTTTAAACTATCATCAGTTCAGTTCAGTTCAGTCACTCAGT
This sequence comes from Oreotragus oreotragus, assembly GCA_006410675.1. Classification (NCBI taxonomy): domain Eukaryota; kingdom Metazoa; phylum Chordata; class Mammalia; order Artiodactyla; family Bovidae; genus Oreotragus; species Oreotragus oreotragus. Next base: position 73,511 of record SJYX01020614.1, on the reverse strand, counting down.
GGTGTCCGACTCTTTGTGACCCCATGAATCGCAGCACGCCAGGCCTCCCTGTTCATCACCATCTCCAGGAGTTCACTCAGAGCCACATCCATTGAGTCCGTGATGCCATCCAGCCATCTCATCCTCGGTCGTCCCCTTCTCTTCCTGCCCCCAATCCCTCCCAGCATCAGAGTCTTTTCCAATGAGTCAACTCTTCCCGTGAGGTGGCCAAAGGACTGGAGTTTCAGCTTTAGCATCATTCTTTCCAAAGAAATCCCAGGGCTAATCTCCTTCAGAATGGACTGGTTGGATCTCCTTGCAGTCCAAGGGACTCTCGAGTCTTCTCCAACACCACAGTTCAGAAGCATCAATTCTTTGACGCTCAGCCTTCTTCACAGTCCAACTCTCACATCCATACATGACCACAGGAAAAACCATAGCCTTGACTAGATGGACCTTAGTCGGCAAAGNCTGATCTCCTTTAGAATGGACTGGTTGGATCTCCTTGCAGTCCAAGGGACTCTCAAGAGTCTTCTCCAACACCACAGTTCAAAAGCATCAATTCTTCAGCACTCAGCCTTCTTCACAGTCCAACTCTCACATCCATACATGACCACAGGAAAAACCATAGCCTTGACTAGATGGACCTTAGTCGGCAAAGTAATGTCTCTGCTTTTGAATATGCTATCTAGATTGGTCATAACTTTTCTTCCAAGGAATAAGTGTCTTTTAATTTCATGGCTGCAGTCACCATCTGCAGTGATTTTGGAGCCCCCCAAAATAAAGTATGACACTGTTTCCACTGTTTCCCTGTCTATTTCCCATGAAGTGATGGGACCGGATGCCATGATCTTCGTTTTCTGAATGTTGAGCTTTAGGCCAGCTATTTCACTCTCCACTTTCACTTTCATCAAGAGGCTTAAAATAGTCATTAAACCAAGTTAAAACATAATAAAAATTAAAAATTATATTATGTCCATAGTTACATTAGTCCATCTTAGGATTGTTAGATGTCATCACAGAATTGAGGAACGTTCTTTCTGTCAAGTGGAGAAACCAACCATGGGGAATCTTTAATTGAAGAGGAGGGTAAGGCTCTGCAGATCCAGCAATTATGTCGATTGTGGAATGCAATGTAGGAATGAGCTCAAGACAGGAAGGCTTTGTCTTGAGGGTAAATGGCAGACTCATTACTTTTGGAGTCAACAGAAGCAAGCCCAACTAGATTCTCAGGCCCATCTTGGTTTCTTGCTCAAACAACAGCCAGTTTGACTCGAAGGCTGGGTCAGGAGTCAACCTCCTGGTAATGTCTGTTTATAAGCTAAAAGCTGAGTCATATAGTTAATTTTAAGGCTTCAGGATCTATGACAATATATGTGCACAAAAACAGTCTGTCATAGAGACAGTCCTTTCTTCTTAAGGACAGCTTGAGCCCTCATTAAAGCTATGGGTAAAACTTTAAACCAACTGTCTTGTGTTTCCTGAGTTAGTTTATGGAGATGTCTAACTTTCACTTTTCGCTTTCATGCATTGGAGAAGGAAATGGCAACCCACTTCAGTATTCTTGCCTGGAGAATCCCAGGGACTGGGGAGCCTGGTGGGCTGCTGTCTATGGGGTCTCACAGAGTTGGACATGACTGAAGCAACTTAGCAGTAGCAGCAGCAGCTTTTTTTTTTGTTTGTTTTTTAAACTTTTCCAAAAGATTAAGGTCTCCAGGAACAGTGTGATATTCTATTTCTAGAGCTTTCAACACCACTTGAGTTACAGCAACTTAAAGGTCGAAAATTGTTTCTCTGTACTTTGAAGTTTAAGATCCCACTTACATCATGAGAAGTCAGTTCAGTAAAATTTCACCTATTAGTAAACTTATGAGTTTTAGGTATTAGCAAAATGATAGTAATAATTGCCCTTAAGCAATGTGGCCATAGCCTTTATTTTCAGTAACAAACAAGTTAAACTTTGATCTTGTGGGCAAGCTCATAGCTGGAGCCTACAAGAGAGCAATTTGAAGAGCCTTAAAAGCCTTTTGAGTAACTAGAGACCAAACAACCTTGTCGGTTTGGGCCTGCTGAGTCTCAGTTATACTTTTATATAAAGGCCAGGCAAGTCCCCAGTAACCTGGAATCCAAATGTGGCAGTAACCTGTAATTCCCAAGAATCCTTTCAATTGTCTTAAAGTCATAGGTAGAAGATGATCTAATCTAGATTTAACTCTGGAAATCATCCTTGAAATCAATGATTGAAAACTGTTCGGCTTACCTAGACAGCCCAATTACAATAGTGGATGGAGAGGAAAGCAGACCAGGGGCTTTAGCGAGCAGAGAGAAATTTGTCCCAGTGTCCAAAAGAAATCGACTGATTGGCCCTCCACAGTTATTAATAGCCAGGATTTGTCAGGTGTAATTAAGACAGGAGCTTGTGTGGGGGCCCCTGGGAACCTTCAGCCCTGATTTTCTTTATAGTCTGATCCCTGGGGCCTACACCACAGAGGACAGTCTCTTCTCCATATGGTCTTTTGCAGACCAGACCTGGAGCCAGGGGTGGCTTACATGCCTGAAGGCAATCCTGCTTGAGATGCCCATCCTTTCCACAGTAATACCAAGCTCATCCCTTTTCACCTGGGTTACTCTGGGCATTTTTCTCAGGCTGTTTCAGAGCCGATCTAACAGCCATTGTTGGGACTTCAGTCTCTCGACTGGTTCTTTTTTTTTTTTTTTTTTGGTCTATTTTCATCCTCATATTCTCTATTGTAATATTCCATCTGAGCCAGTTGCAACAGATTATCTAAAGACTGATTTGGTCCAAACATCTGTTTTCATAACTTACAGCAGATATCTGGAGCCTACTTAGTGAGAAATCTATTTTTTAGGATCGTTCCTCCCTCTGTAATTTTGAGATCAACATCAGGAAACTTGTGGAGAGCCTCCCATAATCTATCTAGGAATTTACTAGGAGTTTTCTTCTCTCTTTGTTCTATGTCAGCCAACCTATAGAATGGGTTAAAGTCTTAGCATGTACTTGCTTATGTCCTTCAAGAATACATCCAATAAAGTGACTCTGTTGTGGGACCGCTTGGCTCCCAGTAGGAAGGAGGGCTATTTTGTATTTCCTCTTTTTCCTTGCCTCATGCTCAAGCCATTCATCTCCCAAAGTAGTAGCCTCCCCCAAAACTCGAGTTCTTGAGTCAGGAGTCAGCGTCTGTCTCAAGACATACATCACGTCTCTCCAAGTAAGCTAATAAAGTAAAGTTAGTCCCGTAAAGGCTTCTATGTACTTTTGGATCCTCTAAATAGTCTCAAACACAATTGGGACTGTTTGAAATTCTACCAAGAATGAGGCAACCCCTCCTGGAAGGGTGCCCTGATTCTCAGCCTGTTCAGTTGGGAGCCCCTGCTGCAGGGACAAAGTAAGAGGACAGGAAGAAGCTGAAGGTTTCACACTCAAATCTGCACCCTTAGCTTTCCCGGAATGTTTCCCAAGCTAGTAATACTAGGGGAAGCATCCATCTTAAGTGTGCCCATGTACTTTCTTGAATATAGTCCTAACTGCAGTAGAAACGGTGAGCCATAAAGAGATGAATAACAATCAAGATGTCCCTTCTGAGTGTCACCATGCCAGTATATGTGACAGCAAAAGAGGTGGTAGAGGTTTGGCCAGCAAGGAAAGAGTGATTTTTGTCCTCGAGCTACTAGGACCAATCCTTCCAGTTCATTTCCACAGATTCCACAGAAAGAAATATCTAAAGAGTTGAGACAAAAGCCATCAGAGAGCCTCCTCTGGTCCGCTAAGAGTTAGTACTACCAAAAGAAGAAGCCCATTGCATTTCTAATCTGACCAGATCCTGCAGTTCCCAATTTGTGTCCCCAAAAACCTCATGGTCCTCAAAAACCTCAAAAACTGCATACCAGCAGTGCTGCTATCCACACAACTAGAAGACACAGCGGTGACAAAGACTCACTTTCAGGTCGCTGTCCCATGAGGCAGGCAGCCAAGAGAGTGACCTCTAGCCTGAGAGACGTTTCTGGAGCTAGAGCTCTGCCTCACTCTCAAATGTGCTCCTATAACTTTCAGCTCGTAGCAATGGGATCTAAGTAAAAATATATAGTCACAGCATGGATCACAAGTCCCTTGAAAGTCTATGATATAACAGATTATGTTAGTAGTTCTAATTCCCCATGTAATTATAGAATGATCAAAAAGAACAGGAAAAAGTGGCTGAGAAAGGAAAGTTTGGTCCATACACTTTTCCTATTTCTGACCGCTCCCCTATCAGGGACTTTGGGTGTCTCTTGGCTTTGGCAGGTCAGTATAAACCCCTGTTTAGAGCAGGGAAGGGCACTTCCAGTGGCAAAAAAAACCATGGTTGTGGATGCTGTTTTTTCTCTCTTACAGATGGAAGCCAGCAGTTCCAGAACCACTTCTTTAAAATGTATTTTAAAAAGTTGGGGCAAGTTTGATTGTCCCGTCTTTACATGAAATGTTGCCTTGGCATCTCTAATTTTCTTGAAGAGATCTCTAGTCTTTCCCTTTCTATTGTTTGCCTCTATTTCTTTGCATTGGTTACTGAGGAGAGCTTTCTTATCTCTCCTTGCTATTCTTTGGAACTCTGCATACAGATGGATATATATATCTTTTCTCCTTTGCCTTTTACTTCTCTTCTTTTCTCAGCTATTTGTAAGGCCTCTTAGACAACCATTTTGCCTTTTTGCATTTCTTCTTGTGGACGGTTTTGATCACCACATCTGTACATTACAAACCTCTGTCCATAGTTTTTTAGGAACTCTATCAAATCTAATCCCTTGAATCTATTTTTCACTTCCACTGTATAATTGTAAGGTTTGATATACATCATACCTGAATGATCTAGTGGTTGTCCATATTTTCTTCAATTTAAGTTTTAATTTTGCAATGATTTCATGATCTGAGCTACAGTCAGCTCCTGATCTTATTTTTTCTGACCATATAGCACTTCTCCTTCTTCAGCTGCAACAAATATGATCAATCTGATTTCAATGTTAACCATCTGGTGATGTCCATATGTAGAGTCATCTCTTGCATTGTTGGAAGAAGGTGTTTGCTATGACCAGTGCATTTGGTTGGCAAAACTCTGTTATCCTTTGACCTGCTTCATTTTGATACCAAAGTAAAACTTGCCTGTTATATCAGGTATCTCTTGACTTCCTACTTTTGCATTCCAGTCCCCTATGATGCAAAGGACATCTTTTTTGGGGGTTAATGAATAAATAAATAAATTATAGGATAAATAAATGAAATTCATAAGAAAATCTAAAATAACTAGACATATTTTAATACCATGCAGAAATAGATGTTCAGTCATTAGAGACTGTACTCTGGGAACTATTCTATATTCAGAGAATACAGTCTCTGACATAATAGAAACTATCCCAGCTTTCTAGTGTGAGATTCAATTTGAGTTTTCTGTCAGGAACAGCTGGATTCATGGATTGTGTATGTAGGTAGCTCTCACAGGATGGTAAAGGGTTTGGAATGGACTATGTGTTTTCACTACAACAGAGTTCAAATTCAGTAAAGGTTCATCCATTTTTGAGATTGCATCTATTATCTATCTGTTTTTGAGATTGCATCTATTGGCAAATAGATGGGTAAAGCAATGAAAACAGTGACATTATTTTGGGGGTTCCAAATACACTGCAGATGGTGACTGTAGCCATGAAGTTAAAAGACTCTTGCTCCTTGGAAGAAAAGTTATGACCAAACTAGACAACATATAAAAAGCAAAGACATTACTTTACCAACAAATGTCCATCTAGTCAAAGCTATGTTTTTTCCAGTAGTTATGCATGGATGTGAGGGTTTGACTATAAATAAAGCTGAGTGCAGAAGAAGGGATGCTTTTGAACTGTGGTGTTGGAGAAGACACTGGAAATTCCCTTGGACTGCAAGGAGATGCAATCTGTCAGTCTTAAAGGAAATCAGTCCTGAATATTCATTAAAAAGGGCTGATGCTGAATCTGAAACTCCAATACTTTGGCCATGTGATGTGAAGAACCAATTCATTGGAAAATACCCTGATGTTGGGAAAGATTGGAGGCAGGAGGAGAAAGGGACGACAGAGGATGAGATGGTTGGATGGCATCACTGACACGATGGACATGAGTTTGTGTAGGCTCTGGGAGTTGGTGATGGACAGGGAAGCCTGGCGTGCTGCAGCAGTGCATGGGGTCGCAAAATGTTGGATACTACTGAGAAACTAAACTGAATGGAAAGGTTCATCTAAACTTTAAAAGATTCAGATTATAATCAATTAATTGGTACTTGATTGGAAAACTAATAAATATAATAGAGTTAAGATGAAAGGACAAATCATTGGGAGAAATGATCTGAGAGAAGGGTTCATCTGACATAGAGGGACATCTTGACATATTTTTGCAAACCTATAAACATTTGTAACATATGCAATTCTGTCTATAGTTTCTAATATTGCAAGATGCACCTGACCCTGAAAGTTACTTATATTAATATATAGCAAGTACATAGTTTTTCCTTGATTTCTTAACTTTTTTATCTCTAATCCCAGTATTCATTCTCTAACAAGTTCTTTGATCTTATTCTCTGGCAGAATGTCAGTGTTGCATTAAAGCAAGAGCTCAGAAAAGTCAACTTTTGAGTAGGGACTCTAAAGAAAGGATCAATGTGGGAAACATAAATTCACTGAGTATAAATGTAGATTCAGTATCTCCTTCTCTGTAAAAAAATCAATCATGGCCTTACTATATTTTTATATATCTAATGGCTATCATTTATGTGAAATATTTATAATATGATTAATAAAATATGAATGTACCAATATGTATTAACCACCTACTATGTGCCTGAATCACTTTGCTTTCATTATAGACATAATTTTACTTACCAAGTGCCAATTAATTGATAATAATTAGTTTTACTTATACTTGTTTTAAATTTATCTTGTTCTTTGGTTTATCTAAAATATCAATAAAATACATATAAAATATAAATTAATATATATATGTTGCTTTGTAAATACTTGAGAAATCAAGAACTAATTTTAACTTCACACTGATTTTAAATTTTCAGATGAGCAATAGGTGATGGATTAGAATTCTTTAAAAATATAATCATTTTGATTGTATTCAAAGTTAAGAAAGGCAAAAGCAAAAAAAAATCAATATACTTATTCTTAATTTTTATAATTTATGAAATGGTAATTATCATTATAATTATAGATTACTTAACCATATACTATTGTCACCAATAATTTAGACAGAACAAAATATAATATTAGAAAATTTTACATTTGTGTTATGTTTACTAGAAGCTATAATATACTGTGCTTACAATTCAGTATCAAAGATAGCAACCGTTACCTCCAAAACTATTTTCTGTTGAAAGGTTTTCAGTATATTAAAAGCAGCATAGTCAATCACTATTTGCATTGACCTGGTTTGCTTCAATAATGTTACAGCATTTTAATGAACATAATTTAGATTGATTTGTAAGTATGGGTTTAAAAAAGTTTTCTATTTGAATTATTCTTTATAAAAGACAAAATAACACAAGATGAATACAAATGTGATCAAAGATATATAATGGTAGCTCAATCATAATCACCCATGGTGAGAAGAAATTTCATGGAGTGAGAATCTAAAGGCATTGCTTGTCTTCCTCTTAAAATGAAAATCTACTAGCTGGAATGAGAGTGGGTTGCTCACAGGCATGCCTTAATTCACTGAATAATGACTATGCTTTTATGGCAGAAATTCAAGTCAGCTGAAGGACTAAAAGAGTACTCAGTGGGAAGTAACTCTACTTCCCAGAGCCGATGAACTTTGGAACTGAGGTAAGTTGAGGAAAAAATGAAAATCAGGCGTCCTACTGTATCTGTAGCAAGCCCTCATACTGATAATTTAATAGATATTGATGCCTGCCTACAGAGATGAATGGTTAGAGAAGAAAAGAGACATTTTTTCAGCAATTCTTGATTTCATATTATTCTTCTCAAGAGTACTGCTTGAAAGCTTAGTAAAATGATTCAAGAATACCATTACCTCTGGAATGTATCTAATTGAATAAATGGCAGTGGGTCATGGCTCCCACTGATGGAGAGGTAGTTACAGTTATGCCATAGTTTTGTTTAAGGAAGCTTTATAATGCTGAGTGAATTTTGTTATTTTTGAAAGACTACTATAATAATGCTTTTATCCTTATTTCTTTAGACCTGTATCAGCACTTCAAGCACTGTATCCAAAACTTGTTATATTCCATTATCAGCAAAAACTAAAGAGTAACACCCGCTTTAAAAACAAGAACATAAAGCCTTTCTTTGTGTCATGTGATTATCTAATACCAAGTTAATCTTCCAAAAACAAAATTTGTATAACCTAATCTTGATCAAGTGTATATGACACTCAATTTTGAAATCATAATTTTCTTCATGGTGATCTACTGATAAATTTAGTACAAGATGGTTTGTACAAATACTTGCTCTGTAATTTTAAATATTTACTAACATATTTTTTGGTTAATTTTTCATGCCAAAATGTGTTGTTCACTGTAATCAAGTCAACATATGATGCAATGAAACAAAATCGGCAATGTCTATGAGAATAGAAAGGATATGCTAGATTTTTATGGGCTTAAACCTTTTGAATTCTAAACCTTTGAATTCTTAAACCTTTTGAATTTGTTTGAAAGCTTTGTTGTCATTTTAGATTTGGTATTGTTAAAATAGCCATATAAAGAAAAGAAAGATAAATTGTTATTTTTCTTCAGTTTCAAGTGGAACTAATTTGCTTTCATGCCTCAATATTAGAATTGCAAAATATTACATTATGCATAGTACTTGAACTATGCATATGATATTCTAACATTTTTAAATCAAAGTGTAGTCATTTAACATTTGTGGAAGTGGTTTCATTCTTTGATACATAGTAATGTATGATGCTATATACGGACAATACCATGTCTCAGATAAACCAAATGTTTATGTGATTCACATGCTCATATGCTCACAGTTCTTTGAGAGAATTCATGGTTTTGTGTACGTACACAGAAAATGGATCGCAATGTGCCAAATCTCACAATGAATGCCTGCTAAATGAATCATACTATAATCACACTTTAGCAAAAGGTATGTATCTGTTTATTTTATTTTGAACTTGTAAGTTGTTTCAAGGAGGATTAAAGTTTTATTCTCTTAGGGAATTATGCAGAGGAAAAAGTCTGTAAGTCATTCACTCTTATAAGAAGAGTGCTAGACTGTTTTGTTCAAATTATGTATGTATGTGAAGCCAAAGCCATAATTCTCCAATCAATCATGAGGAGGCAGGAGGGTATAAAGATACCTAAAGAGAAAATATGAATTTCCAATCATTCCTACTGTAACCCCCAATCCATATATTTGGTATTCATGATGGTTGTTCATTCATGGGAAACATAAGGTGCTGAGAAAGTTATCTCCTTCTGTGAGCATGTAATCCAATTGTTTTTAATGTAGCTTAATGTTACAAGTATGATTCCATATCCTCTGTTTGAAGGAAACATATATCTCACCTAGATCTAAAGTCATTTTTCTCACAATACTATACAGACCTTATATTGAACGTGAGTTTTATGTATATTTTATGATCTAGTATTATGATTAACATACTCTCAATAAAAAAATAGTTAAAAATAATACCTCATAAATAATTTCTATAAAATAAGTAGAAATTAAAACACAGATTAAAAAAATTTGTTCTATATTTTGCTAAAGGCAAATATTCCATATTTCTCATATATGTATGTAAGTTGATAAGTTAGCATATAGGAAAAAAAATCAGTTTATTTCAAGAAACTAATATCTTGCCTTTTCTTTTTTCCATCAATAAAATAAAATTTATAGGTATTTTTAAAATTTCTAGAAATTCTATGTAATATATAATAGAATCTAAAATTTCTTAATTTTATAAATATAAAAAAATTATGTATGTTCTTCAGCTTAAGAAGAACGTGCTCTTATACAAGTTTACAGTGATCAAATCTAGACCTGACATAGCAATTTAAAAGGTCAAAATTGTAGGATATTAACAAAATTTGTGATTATTTACTCAATTCAACATTTTAAAGGAACTGGATTAAAAATCTCACTATAAATATTATATCTTTTTTTTTCCTCCTGTTAAGTGATCAGTTGTGCCTCATTCTTTGCAACCCCATGGACTATGTACATGTACATCCTGCCAGGCTACTCTATCCATGGGACTTTCCAGGCAAGAATTCTGGAGTGGGTTGCCATTTCCTCCTCTAGGGGATCTTCCCAACCCAGGGATTGAAACTGTGTTTCCTGCATTTGCAAGTGGATTCTTTACCACTGAGCCACCTAGGAAGCATTAATCATATATAAGAATAAATCATCAAGGTAGCCAACAAAATACTTTAAGCAAATATAATAGATATGAAGCGACCATGGTAGATCAGATGGTAAAGAATCCACCTGTAATTCAGGAGAGCTGTGTTCTATTCATGTGTTGGTAAGATCCTCTAGAGGAGAGCATGTCTTCTTGCCTGGATAATCCCCATAGACAAGGGAGCGTGATGGGCTACAGTCCATGGGTTTGCAAAAAAGTCTCTTAGTCGAGAGACTAAGCACTGCATAGCACAATAAACAGGAAATTGTTCTAATAAGGTGATATATCTTTGGATATGAATGTAATAATAGAATAAAAAGTCATGATAAAATATATTCAAAATACAATAGTTGACAGTGCAGGAGTGCATCCTATTCAAAGTCCAGGACTACTGAAGGCCAAGGGACATTACTACAAGATCAGTTTTGGGGGAATTTATTCTAAATGAAAACTTGTATTCTATGACAGTTTTTAAGACACCTTTTTTTCTATAAGTTTTGTCTCTTAGGCTCACATCCTAGCTTTGACATTATGTTTCATAGAATCATCTCCCTGTAGAAGCCCAACATACAATTTCAATATTTCTCAATTTGTTACAGTTGTGTTGATAATGTTTAAACATGTATAGCATGCAACTGAATTCCATCAACCCCTGTCCCCAAAGATCATAACCTCATTTTTTATAATTGTTTTATCCTTCCTTTCCTTGACTATATCCTTATACCTTTGACTGAATAACTGTGGATTATTTGAAAAAGTAGACAGTGTTAAATGAAGAACAGTCTTTAATTTTTTCTTTATACATGATTGAAAAGCTTCAAAGAGAGATCAATGAGAAAATATGTTGAAGAAATAGAATACTTGGTATGTGTTTTCATTACAAAAATTTGTATAGGGAAAAATGAGAACTGAAACAGAAATGACAATTTACTATAAATTTTCCATGCTAAGGGACAAAATGATTTAAAATATAATGAACTGATTCAAATATGCCTAATTATACTATGCATTTACATGTCTATATTCCATCTGGATAACATCAGTACTTAATTAAACTGACCTTCATAATATAAGCCCTTGCACATATCATTCCAAATAATTTTCTCAGGACCCCATGGGCAAGAAGTTTAAGTAAGAATTTATCTCTTTTCTGTTATTTAAGAAGCTCTCTGAAAGCAGTTTTGCCCAAAACCCTTCCATCATTCTCATAGCACTAAACTTGCTGAAGCATTACAAATATCTTATACTCTTAATTTACAGTTTATAAATTAAATTTTTGCATGCAAATTTATAGATGAAATTTACAAATAAATTTTATCCAACACTAAAGTATAATTGCCTTTGGCAAAGATAGAAAATAAACCTATTATGAGCTCTTGAAAATTTAAAATTTGTGTTTGTGTTAATTAGGTGGCACAGTGATAAAGAATATATCTGACAATGCAGGAGATATGGATTCAATCCTGGGTCAGAAGATTTCCTGGAGGAAGGCATGGTAAACCACTCCATGCCTGTATTCTTGTATTGTATTCTCCATGTATGTATTCTTGCCTGGAGAATCCCCATGGACAGAGGAGGCTGGTGGGCTACAGATCATGGGGTCTCATAGAGTCAGACACAACTGAACACACAATCATATATGCACACATGTGGGCATTGGGCCAGGTAAGCAGGGAGAATGAAGAGCATTTAAAGAGTGGATGATTCTCTGGTATATATCTAGTAGTGGGAATGCTGTGTCACATGGTAGTTCTATTTTCAGTTTTTTGAGTAAAATTCATACTGTTCTCCACAGTAGCTGTACCAAATTACAAACAAGGTATAGGAGGATTCCCTTTTCTTTAAATCTCCAGTATGCATTGTTTGTAGATTTTTTGTTGATGGCCCTTCTGAGTGGTGTGAGAGGATACTGAATTATATTTTTATTTGCATTTATTTAATAATTAGTGATGCTGAGCGTCTTTTCATGTGCCTTTTAATCCTCTATGTTTAAAATAAATGATATGGACCTAACAGAAGCAGAATATTAAGATGTGGCAAGAATACACAGAAAACTGTACAAAAAAGATCTTCAAGACCAAGATGATCACGATGGTGTGATCACTCACCTAGAGCCAAACATCCTGGAATGTGAAGTCAAGTGGGCCTTAGAAAGCATCACTACAAACAAAGCTAGTGGAGGTGACGGAATTCCAATTGAGCTATTTCAAATCCTGAAAGATGATGCTGTGAAAATGCTACACTCAATATGCCAGCAAATTTGGAAAACTTAGCAGAGGCCACAGGACTGGAAAAGATCAGTTTCCATTCCAATTCCAAAGAAATGCAATTCCAAAGAATGCTCAAAGTACAACACAATTGCACTCCTCCACATGCTAGTAAAGTAATGTTCAAAATTCTCCAAGCCAGGCTTCAGCAATACGTGAACTGTGAACTTCCAGATATTCAAGCTGGATTTAGAAAAAGCAGAATAACCAGAGATCAAATTGCCAACATCCACTGGATCATCAAAAAAGCAAGAGAGTTCCAGAAAAACATTTAAATACTTTATTGACTATGCCAAAGCCTTCGATTGTGTGGATCACAATAAACTGTGGAAAATTCTTTAAGAGATGGGAATACCAGACCACCTGACCTGCCTTTTGAGAAATCTGTATGCAGATCAAGAAGCGACAATTAGAACTGGACATAGAACAGACTGGCTTAAAATAAGGAAAGGAGTAGATCAAGGGTGTGTACTGTCACCCTTTTTATTTAACTTCTATGCAAAGTATATAATGAAACATTCTGGACAGGATGAAGCACAAGCTGGAATCAATATTTCCAGGCAAAATATCAATAACCTCAGATATGTAGATGACACCTCACTTATGGCAGAAAGTGAAGAACTGAAGAAGTCTTGATGAAAATGAAAGAGGCGAGTGAAAATGTTGGCTTAAAGTTCAGCATTCAGAAAACTAAGATCATGGCATCTGGTCCCCTCACTTCATGGAAAACAGATGGAGAAACAGTTGAAACAGTGTCAGACTTTATTTTTTGGGGCTCCAAAATCACTGCAGATGGTGATTGCAGCCATGAAATTAAAAGATGCTTGCTCCTTGGAAGAAAGTTATGACCAACCTAGACAGTATATTAAAAAGCAAAGACATTACTTTTCCAAAAAAGGTCTGCCTAATCAAAGTATGTTTTTTCTAGTAGTCATATATGGATGTGAGAGTTGGACTATAAAGAAAGCTGAGTATAAAAAGAACTGATGCTTTTTAAATGTGGTGTTGGAGAAGACTCTTGAGAGTCCCTTGAACTGCAAGGGGATCCAACCACTCTATCCTAAAGGATATCAGTCCCGAATATTCATTGGAAAAGCTGATTGATTCTGAAGCTGAAACTCCAATACTTTGGCCACCTGATGCAATAACTGACTCATTTGAAAAGATCTTGATGCTGGAAAAGATTGAAATTGGGAGGAGAAGGGGACAGCAGAGGATGAGATGGTTGGATGGCATCATCGACTTAATGGACATGAGTCTGAGTAAACTCCGGAGCTGGTGAGGGACAGGGAGGTTTGGTGTTCTGCAGTCCACGGCATTGCAGAGTCAGACACAACTGAGTGTTTGAATTGAACTGAACTTAACCATCTACATGCCTTCTTTGAAAAAGTATGTTTTTAAATCTTCTTTGATTAGGTTATTTTGTAATTGTTGATATTTAGCTGTGTGAATTGTTTATATATTGTGGAGATTAAATCCTTTCTTAAGATTAATTCCTTGCTTAATTTGCCAATATTTTCTCCCATTCTAAGGGTTGCCATTTCATTTTGTTCATCGTATTGATCTCTATGCAGAAGTTTTTAAGTTTAATTTGGTCTCATTCGTTTATTTTCATTTTTATTTTTATTACTTTAGGAGATTGACATAAATTGCAGCAAGATTTCTTTAGACCAAAGTATGTTCTGCTCATCTTTTGCTCTAGGGATTTTGTAGTGTTCAACTTTATCATAATTGGAAAACATATATGCATCCCAATGTTCATTGCAGCAACTATTACAATAACCAGAACATGGAAACATCCTAAATATCCATCCAAAGATGGATGGATAAAGAAGAGGTGGCACCTTGATACAATGGAATATTAGTCACAACAGAGAAGGAAATGGCAACCCACTTCAGTACCCTTGCCTGGAGAATACCATGGACAGAGGAGCCTGGTGGACTACAGTCTGTGAGGTCTCAAAGAGTTGGACATGATTTAGTGTAGTGAGTAAACAATAATTTTTCATAGAGAAAAAAATAGTGCCATCTACAGAAACATGTCTAGGCTGTCTAACCATTAGACTGTCATACAGTGTGAAGTAAGTCTGAAGGAGAAAAAACATCATAAATCTGGAATAATGATACAGATGAGCACATTGCCAAGCAGAAATAGAGCCACAGATGTAGAAAACAAATTTATGGAAAGCAAGGGGGGCTGCAGAAGGGTGGGATAAATTGGGAGATTGGGATTGACATATGTATATGGCTTCCCTGGTGGCTCAAAGAGTAAAGAATCTGCCTGCAATACAGGAGACCAGGCTGAATCCCTGGATGGGGAGAATCACCTGGAAAAGGGAATAGTTACCTACTCCAAATCCTTGTCTGGAGAACTCCATGGACAGATGCGACTGTCTATGGGCTTGAAAAAGTTGGACATGACTAAGTAACTAAGAAACACACACACACACACACACACACACATATATATATATATATGTATGTATGTA
>SJYX01020614.1:11340-52562 GCA_006410675.1 Oreotragus oreotragus | reverse complement strand
AATGACAGTATTTACACACATTTGTTGTATTAACTGTACAGCTGTCTCTTATACACATCTAGATGTGTATAAGAGACAGCTCTTACACTGTTGGTGGGAATGCAAACTAGTACAGCCACTATGGACAGCAGTGTGAAGGTTCCTTAAGAAATTACAAATAGAACTGCCTTATGACCCAGCAATCCCACTGCTGGGCATACACACCAAGGATACTAGAATAGAAAGAGACACATGTACCCCAATATAACAAATTTTGAAAATTATCTCTAGACATAAGTAAGTTTTATAAATAGTTTAAGTTCATGCCACCTTAGGTTATCAGTAAGATTTCCAGGCCACCCCTAATAAGGAGAAATACTCAGTTGAAAAACAGAACTTAAGCATAAATTTTACTAAATTTAGTCAAAAGTTTAATAACAAACCACTTAATATCATCATTTATATGATTTTGATGGATGTTTCTATGTTCCTTTGAAAACTTTAAATACTCTGGGACACCCTTATATGTTCACTGAGGTTTCCAGGGGCATGTTTTCATGCATATGGAAACCACAGTGTCATAATAGAATTTAAATTACTTAGTTTGAAAAAAATATTTTCAAAGATATATTTTATTTCAAAATGTAAATTGTTTTAACTTAGATTTGTTAATTAATTTTGAATTAAAGAACAGAGTTAAATAATACATTATTATTAATGATGTTAATATCAACATCCGTGGCTAATGTAATTTTTTTCAAGTTTTTATGGTTTTGTTTAGAGGTGTGGTCCTTTTCTGATCTATATAGTAGCTGGCAATTTCTTATAGGTTTCTTCTGTTTTTAGGTAAAAGATAAATGTATAGTTCTCTGGAATGTTTCTTAATGTTTTCATGACCTATTCATTTCTATATTGATAATTATGCTAACCTGTCAAAATGAAGTATGAGCTTGATGGAATCAATAATAGCTGTTTGAAAAGCGGCTGTTATAAAAATAAAGAGAGAGGGCCTGTGACTCACATTTCATCATTCTAGACATATATATAATTTTTTCTATGATGGGCAATATTTTTATATTGTGAGAAAGCCATAAAAGTGTCATTATAAAAGTCTTCCCCAGAAAATAAATTCTGGATGTATTTAATGATGATATCAACATAAAGTCATGCTTTTAGAAATCATGTGTATAAATGAATATTTTTCAATAATTTAACATTGTAAATTGAAAGCCAAATTTCACTAGAGATAAATGAGATACCAAATTAGTATCTAGTACTTTTAATACTACTATTAAGTGTAACCATAAATGAATTAACTTTGTTAAATTCACCATGAGATATAAAGATGTAATCTTGCTCACAAGTCAATGCCAGAGTCAACTGAACTAAACTTTATCAGTAATGCCTGGCACAAGGAAGTCATTAATCTAGTAGGTACAAAATCTAGAATTGCAAATTTATTTCTGAAAAACTAAATTGTTCATCTGTTATTTTGCTTAAATAGTTTACATTTCATCAATATTTACTTGAAAAATATTTACAAATATTTTTCTATAATCTGTCACTAATTTTAGGAAGCGCTGGAGATGAAAAATTGAGCAAGACAAACATTTTTGGCCACAATGGAGCTTCCTTTATTAGTATGTGTCTGAGAAGTGGGGATACAGAAAAGTACTCACAGAATACAAAAATGTAACATTTCAAAAAGTGATCAATATCATGATTAACTACTCACTGGGAAGTTATTTTAGATAGAATGGAAAGGGTAATCAGGCAACATCTAGAATCAGGACTTAATAATAAGAAAGAACAGTCTTACCTTCTAGGAAAATAAATTCCCATGCAGATGAATCTGTACAAAGATCAAAAGATGGGAATAAACCAGAACTAACTGATGAGTAAGACAAATGTTAGAGAAGAGCTGACTCATTGGAAAAGATACTAATGCTGGAAAGATTGAGAGCAGTGGGAGAAGGATCCAACAGAGGATAAGATGGTTGGTTGGCCTCATTGATTCAGTGGACATATTTGCACAAACTTCAGGAGATAGTGAAGGACAGGGAAACCTGGAGGGCTGAAGTCATTGGGGTCTCTAAGAATCAGACACAGCTGAGCAAGTAAACAACAAAAAGTATAGCTACAACAAAATGAGGAAAGTTGCAGGGGGTCTCATTGCAGGAGAAAGGAGGGATCAGATTTCTAAATCATGACAGGAAGGCTGTTGTTGGGCTTCCCTTGTGGCTCAGCTGTAAGGAATCTACCTGTAATACAGGAGATCTGAGTTTGATCCCTGGGTTGGGAAGATCCTCTGGAGAAGGGAAAGTCTACCCATTCCATTATTCTGGCCTGGAGAATTCCATGGACTATAGCCCATGGCACGAGTCAGACACAACTGAGTGACTTTCACGTTCAGTTCACACTTTCAAAGCTGTTGTTGTTGTTCAGTCACCCAGTTGTGTCTGACTCTTTGCAAACCCATGGACTGCAGCATGCCAATCTTCCTTGTCCTTCAGCATCTCGTGAACCTTTCTCAAACTCATGTCCATTGAGTTGGTGATGCCATCCAGCCATCTTGTCCTGTGTCATCCCCTTCTCTTCCTGCCTCCAATCTTTCTCAGCTACCAGGGTCTTTTCTAATGAGGCAGCTCTCTGCATCAGTTGGCCAAAGTACCAGAGTTTTCGTATCAGTCCTTCTAATGAACATTCAGGACTGATCTCCTTTAGGATTGACTGGTTTGATCTCCTTGCAGTCAAAGGGACTCTCAAGAGTCTTCACCAACACCACAGTTCAAAAACATCCATTCTTGGGCGCTCAAGTTTCATTATGGTCCAACTCTCACATCCATACATGACTACTGGAAAAACAATAGATTTAACTAGATTTTCCTTTGCTGGCAAAGTAATGTATCTGCTTTTTAATATGCTGTCTAGCTTTGTCATAGTTTTTCTTCCAAGGAGCAAGTGTCTTTTAATCACATGGCTGCAGTTACCATCTGCAGTGATTTTGGAACCCAATAAAATGAAGTGTGTCACTGTTTCCATCGTTTCCCCATCTTTTTCCCATGAAGTGATGGGACCAGATGCCATGATCTTGTTTTTTGAATGTTGAATTTTAAGCCAGCTTTTGTACTCTCCTCTTTTACCTTCATCAAGAAGCTCTTTAATTCCCTTTTGTTTTCTGCCATAAAGTTGGTGTCATCTGCATATCTGAGGTTATTGATATTTCTCCTGGCAATCTTGATTGTGATTCCATCTTGTGTTTCATCCAGCCTAGCATTTTGCATGATATACTTTACATATAAGTTAAATAAGCAGGGTGACAATATACAGTCTTGATGTACTCTTCCCAATCTGGAACCAGTCCGTTCTTCCACATCCGGTTCTAACTGTTGTTTCTTGACCTGCATACAGGTTTCATAGGAGACAGGTAATGTGGTCTGGTATTTCCATCTGTTGAAAGATTTTCCAGTTTGTTGTGATCCACACGGTCAAAGACTTTAGCATAGGCAATGAAGCAGAAGTAGGCAGGAAGGTTGGATTTGTTCTCATACTAGTAGAAAGATTTTGGGTGATTTAATCAAGTTGTAGATGTGATAAACAGTTGTAGATGTGTTTAAAACAGAAGCCCAAAGGTAGCTAATTGTGAGGTTTTTGCATTAGTTTAACCGGGATAAAATGGATTTGTAATAAATGGTATTAGAGGAGATGGGGAGAAAAAAATCATTTGAGAAATATTTTGGAGGTACAATCAAGAGATTGAATTTTCTGAAAGCAGGCATGCATTAGATTAATTTTGGATAATTTTTGCCATAGAGAAATTCTGATGCCGTAATGAGAGAATGAATGAATTATGAACTGATGCAAGAGAGTGTAGAGGGAACAAGTAAGATATCTTCTTTGGGACATATAAAATTAGAACTAACACCAAAAAAGATGTCCTTTTCATTATAGGGAACTGGAATGCAAAAGTAGGAAGTCAAGAAACACCTGGAGTAACAGGCAAATTTGGCCTTGGAATATGGAATGAAGCAGGACAAAGACTAATAGAGTTTTGCCAAGAGAACACACTGGTCATAGCAAACACCCTCTTCCAACAACACAAGAGAAGACTCTACACACGGACATCACCAGATGGTCAANTAAGAAAGCTGTGGTACATATACACAATGGAGGATTACTCAGCCATTAAAAAGAACACATTTGAATCAGTTCTAATAAGATGGATGAAACTGGAATTGATTATACAGACTGAAGTAAGCCAGAAAGAAAAACACCAATACAGTATACTAACACATATATATGGAATTTAGAAAGATGGTAATGAGGACCCTGTATGCAAGGCAGCAAAAGAGACACAGATGTGTAGAGTGGACTTTTGGACTCTGAGGGAGAGGGAGAGGGAGAGAGTGGGATGATTTGGGAGAATAGCATTGAAATATGTATACTATCATGTAAGAAATGAATCACCAGTCTATGTTCGATGCAGGATGCAGGATACTTGGGGCTGGTGCATGGGGATGATCTGGAGGGATGATGTGGGGTGGGAGGGGGGTTCATGTTTGCGAGTTCATGTACACCCATGGCAGATTCATGTCAATGTATGCCCAAACCAATACAGTACTATAAAGTAAAATAAAGTAAAAGTAAAAATAAAAAGAATTTATGAATAAACAACTAATTATGCACAAGTTCTGTACATTGAAACTACAAAATATTACTGAGATAAGCTAAAGATGACCTAAATAATGGAGAAATATAGTCTGTTAATGGGTTGGAATATTCAGTGTTTTTGAATTTTCCACAGATTCATCTATAGATCCAATAAAATACCAATATTTTTTTGCATATTGTCAAACTGCTCATAAATGTATGTGGCAGTTCAGTAGGCTTAGCATAGACAAAAATTTTGAAAAATAACAATAAAGTTGTAGAACTTCGACTACTTGATTTCAAGATTTATTAGAGAACTCCATTAATCAAGATACTTTGGCAGTGGCATAAGGAGAGAAACACAGATCAACTGGAGAGAATTGAAAATCTAGAAATGACCCAAATAGACATGGTCAACTGATTTGGGAAAGGATGCCAAGTTTGTTCAATAGGAAAAAAAAAATAATATTTTCAACAAATCATGCTAGAGCCATGGGTTTATCATATATAAATATATGAATCACAAACCTGACCTCATATATACTCAAAAGTCACTCAAAATATATCATAAGCCTAAATGTAGCACAAAAATATAAAATATTCATTCACACAAAGACTTTGATTTTAAAATTCTTAGATTTTTTTATGCAAAATGGTAAAAAAGAAAAAGTAGAAACAACCAAAATAATTATCAACAGTTGAATGGATTAAAAGAAAATCTGTGGTATTTGTGCAAAATGAATGATATCCAGCATTTAAAAAAAGAAAAAAAAAAAACTATTGATGCACACAACAACATTGAAGTGAAGTGAAGTGAAATCGCTCAGTCGTGTCCGACTCTTTGCGACCCCATGGACTGTAGCCTACTAGGCTCTTCTGTCCATGGGATTTTCCAGGCAATAGTCCTGGAGTGGATTGCCATTTCCTTCTCCAACACACAACAACATTAGTGAGTCTCAAAAATATTCAGTGAATTCATACCCCAAAGACTATATTGTTTACACATTCTTTATATATGTATATATTGTAGATATACACATATCCCAAATCTGCAGAGTAGACTGGTGAATTGAAGATATCCAGGAACAAGTTGACATTGTAGCATGAGTTTGAACATAGTCTGCTGACAGAAGTCTCGTGCCTTATAGGGAATCCAATATTTATTTTGAGTCAAGACAAATTTCCAATCTAGAAATTAAAAGAGAGATAACATTTTGAGTCTAGAGATTGAAAAAAATTATAGGGATATTATTAACAGTTTTTTGTCAATAAATTTGACAACAAATGAAATGGAAAATTTTTGGAAAAATATATAAAATTATGTGGTAAATATATTTAACCTAGAGCCTGTAATTGCTAATATTTTCTGTATTTGTTTTACTGCAGATGGTGATTGCAGCCATGAAATTAAAAGACGCTTACTCCTTGGAAGAAAAGTTATGACCAACCTAGATAGCATATTCAAAAGCAGAGACATTACTTTGCCGACTAAGGCCCGTCTAGTCAAGACTATGGTTTTTTCAGTAGTCATGTATGGATGTGAGAGTTGGACTGTGAAGAAAGCTGAGCGCCAAAGAATTGATGCTTTTGAACTGTGGTGTTGGAGAAGACTCTTGAGAGTCCCTTGGACTGCAAGGAGATCCAACCAGTCCATTCTGAAGGAGATCAGCCCTGGGATTTCTTTGGAAGGAATGATGCTAAAGCTGAAACTCCAGTACTTTGGCCACCTCATGCGAAGAGTTGACTCATTGGAAAAGGCTTCGATGCTGGGAGGGATTGAGGGCAGGAGAAGAAGGGAACGACCGAGGATGAGATGGCTGGATGGCATCACGGACTCGATGGACGTGAGTCTGAGTGAACTCCGAGAGATGGTGATGAATAGGGAGGCCTGGCGTGCTGTGATTCATGGGATTGCAAAGAGTCAGACACGACTGAGTGACTGAACTGAACTGAATTGAACTGAACTGAACTGAACTTATCCATTCCACTTGCTTGGAGATTTCCACAAACAGAGGAGCCTGGAGGGCTACAGTCCACAGGATCACAAAGAGTAAGACATGACTGGGTGACTGACACATGCGCACACACATACACACACACACACACATTCATCACCAATACACAAGATGATGTTTTTGCTAAATGAATATATGAGTGTGAGTATGTGTGTGTGTAAAATGATGTATCAGAAGAGTAACAGAGAATACCTCTAAGTGGTAGAAATACAGTTGTTATAGTTTTTCTTTATGGTTTTTAGAATCTTATTAAATTTTTTAAATGACCCTTTTTGAATCATCATAATAAAACACTAGAATTATTTCTATTTTGGAAAAAAATTAGGAGATCATTCTCCAGAGCTCTCAGCCCAATTCTGGTAACACCTTAATAAACTGACCCAGACCAGTATTTATGCTCCTGGAGAATAATGTATTTTCCTGTATTGTTTACAACAGAAAAAAATACCAGTACTTGAAACAGTGGCTTACATTTTTTAAGTCCTCAATGACTATTTGCGGTCATAGCTTTAACCAAACTAGACAGCATATTAAAAGGCAGAGATATTACTTTGCTGACAAAGTTCTGTCTAGTCAAAGCTATGGTTTTTCTAGTAGTCATGTATGGATGTGAGAGTTAGACTGTAAAGAAAGCTGAAGAATTGATACTTTTGAACTGTGGTACTGGAGAAGATTCTTGAGAGTCCCTTGGACTACAGTGAGATCCATCCAGTCTATCCTAAAGGAAATCAGTCCTGAATATTCATTGGAAAGACTGATGCTGAAGCTGAAACTCCAATACTTTGACCACCTGATGCAAAAAACTGACTGATTGGAAAAGAGTCAATGTTGCTGGAAAGATTGAAGGTGGGAGAAGAAGGGGATGACAGAGGATGAAATGATTGGATGGCATTACCGAGTTGATGGAAGTGAGTTTGAGCAAGCTCTAGAAGTTGGTAATGGACAGGGAAGCCTGGCATGCTTCAGTCCACGAGGTCACAAAAAAGTTGGACATGACTGAGTGATTGAACTGACTACTTGTGGAATGAATAAGTTATTATTTTAGTTCTTATCAAGAAAAAAATGTTTGTTTGTTTGTTTGTTTTTGCCAGAGATTATGGGCTTCTTGTGTACCAAGAGGAAGGAGGCTTAAGTCTTCTTTAATGAATGCTGTGACTGCCATTTATACCCTGTATTGAAGTCCATCCTCTTGGAAGGTTTCCTGCCATGGGGTGGGTAGGTCGAAGTTCTCCTAGGGCCTCGGTTCTCAGTTATTGATAACCACTGATTTCTACCTCTGTAGATTTTTATTTGACTCATATTATATGTACACTGAATATATATATACTGAATATACATATATACTGAATATACTGAATATTATAATTATACTGAGTATATATACAAAATATATATATATATACACTGAATATTATATATATATACTGAATATTATATAAATAGAATAACAGTTTTAATGCTTGGCTTTTTTCACTTAAATAGTACTTTTGAGATTCATTTATGTTGTACATTTTGGCACCTTTTCATTGGTGTGTATATGGATAGATTTCAATTTGCTTATCTCATTCACTTGTTGATGGCTGTTTATGATTTTGAAGTCTGAGGCTCTTATGAGCAGAGTAGCTATAGGCATTCACATACAGGTCTTTTTATGGTCATATATTTTCCTAATCCTTGGACATATACATGAGAATGAAATTGCTTTCTTAAATACTATGTGTTTAGCTATATGCAGCTTCCAAATTGATTTCCAAACAGTTCTGGGGAACACAGAGGCTGTGACATCCTAGGCACAGATAAGAAACCCCTTAACTGATTGAAATAGTCTTTTTATTCGATTGACTGGTGAAGATATCACATAGGTGTGTTTTTTCTGTTTTTATTAAACAGTGCATTTTTGTTTTCTGTACCTTTGTGTATTTCATAATTCAAAAAGATGAAAAAGAAAAGATGGGGAATAATTTAAGCATGTCTATCCTCAATGAAGTCACACATTTAAATACTAAAATAAAAATTTTGAGTTGATCTATGTTTCCTCTCTTGAATTATTGATATTTTAGAGCAAAAGTTTAGTAAATTAGTTAGATAAGATCCTACTCATATGGCAAACAAAGTTTATTGGATGTTTATAATTATCCCACTCAGGATTGAATAATAAGATAATAGAGTAAGTAGTTTGTTTTGATGTCTATTTTGAGTGATTACAAAGTATGCTAAAATATACTCAATACTATATTTTGATAAATTTTTGACAATTGCTCAAGTCTTAGATGATTGTTAACCAGTTAGACTTTCTTTTCTTTGGATCATTAGCTTGTCTCCTGTGTGACTTTTGAATGTTTTCAATGAACCGTAGGTATATGTTAACTAACAGATGTTTGGACATTTAAAAAAGTCCCAAGGTTGCAATTTTATTTTCTGGTTACAAGTCCTCAAAATTTATGCCAACAATTTTTAATCCCTCCCCCCACTTTATTAGGTAATAACTTTAGTAGAATCACACTTGAGCAATATTGACTTTTATAGATCTATTTTCTACATTGCTTTACTCAGTCCTCTAACATTTTAACTAATTTGTTATAAACTTTCATTGATTCCTATAATATATTTACTAAAGTAAATCTACCTACCAGATGCATAGTTCTGTGTTAGTTACTGTAGGAACATAAAGATATGTAGGAGTCTACAAAAATATGCAAAGTTATCAGAAATATCAAATGTATCCTAGTAAAGTTTGTGTGTGCTTGAATTTGGACAAGTATTTTCTTATATTCCCTTGAATAAGCCTCATCAAATGTAAATGTTGATAAAACTTTGTCAGTAGATGGGACTGCATATTCAAATGATAGATAAAAGATTGATCATAATAAGATGAAAACAAAAGCAAATGAAATTAATTATCTTGAAGAAAAATGCCAAAAGACATTCTTTATTGAAGATAATTAATATCAAAGAGGTAAGGTTTTTTTTTTTTTTTTCTTTTCTTTGGTATTAAGGAGTTCTAATTTCAGTGGAAGTCAAATTTATTTGAGATTTTTAATGAAGTATTTTGAAATAATAGCTCAAACAACAAAGTAATGAATGCCTGATAAAAATAAATGCAGTTGCTTACCACCTAAATCTCTCTGTGCTCTGACACCATCCTCCTTTTGGGCTACACCATGATTTGCTCCTTTTCATACATTGCTTTAACTGAATTGATTTAGTGCTAACCATGTAGCAACTTGATAAAAAGACCATTTGCCAAACATCAGATTCAGTTCAAATAAAAAAATGTTAAATTTTATTGTATTTAAAATATTAATTTGTTTGGTGTTTGTAACGTTTAACATTTTAACCCCGTGTTTGTGTATTAGTCAGTCATGCTCTTTGCGACCCCATGGACTGTATCCCACCAGGCTCCTCTGTCCATGGAATTCTCCAGGCAAGAATACAGGAGTAGGTAGCCATTTCTTCTCCAGGGGATCTTTCTGACTCAGGGATGGAACCCAGGCCTCTTGCACTGCAGGCACATTCTTTACCATCTCAGCCACCGTTGTTATTCTCACTAGGTATTTCAGTCCCCTTCCCAAAGCATCCCTAGCTCCCTAAAACCTGCAGATCCTATCCACAGTGCTTAGCAAAATGTTTGCTTGTCTAATTGCTCAGTCCTATCGACTCTCTGCGACTCTTTGGACTATAGCCCATCAGGCTCTGTTCATGGAATTTTCCAGAGAAGAATACTTGAGTGGGTTGCCATTTCCTTCTCCAGGGGATCTTTCCAACTCAGGGATCAAACCTACGTCTCTTGTGTCTCTGGCATTGCAGGCGATTCTTTACCCATTGAGCCATAGGGGAAGTCTCAGCATAATGTTTATGTCCCTCAAATATTTGATTTACTTATATGTCTCTGTGCTTCTATTAAGATAGATAAAAATGACTATTCTCTATTTTTATCAACTTTTACATTAAATCAATATTATTGTTGATTTATTGATTTTTAAGTTATTGATATTTATTTATTATTGATTTATTATTGATTTTAATCAGAAACTGATTAAATATTATAGTTGAAATAATTCTGCTCCTTGCTGTGCTATGCTTAGTTGCTTCAGGTGTGTCCAACTCTTTGTAACCATATAGACCTCAGCCTTATGGTCCAGCCTTATGGACCTCTTGCCTGGAGAACCTGGAGTGAGTTGCCATGTCCTCCCCAGGGGATCTTCCTGACCCAGGGGTCGAACCCTGGTCTCCTGCTTTTCCTGCATTGCAAGCTGATTCTTTATCATGGAGCCACCAGGGAAGCCCAATTCTGCTCTTGGTTTTATTTCAGTTGTCATATATTCCTTTTCTTAAAATTAGTTTGCTGCATATTATTTGGAATACTTCTAGGAGAAATAACAGTTCAATATATGTGTGTTCCAAACATGCCATGATTTTTTAAAAAATATGTTGTATTGATGATAAATATAAATGGCAACCATAATAAAGTAACATATATTCAAAAGCTTTAGGATGCAATTCTGACTTCATTACAGGAATAATGTAAGACTTATAAGAAATTTTTAATCTGATTTTGAAAATATGATACTTCTATTTAGGAAACTTCTCCTTTCTTAGTCTTTTTTTTAAGAAAAATAATGACTTTTTAGCCTTTTTGCTCCTCTTAATTTTATTTCTCAGTATTTAACTGTCAGGAAAAGTATTAAATAGGAAACTAATTTTCAGTATTGAAAGGAGATAAAGTTTTCTTTTTCCGATTGGCTTGTGGTATATAAGACATAGCTTTATACACATTACAATTATGTGATATCATATCCTTTTGTTCATCCCTTATTATTCTTTAAAAAAGAATATCTTGATTTAATGAGAGCACACTGACCTGAGAGAAGACAAAAAGAATAAATTCAACTATATGTATACCACAGACAGACTTTTATTGTAAATAGTTTATATTAGAAATCTTAAAAAAAAGAGATCTATAAATATTCTAAGTCTATGCTACCACCCTGAAACATAAAATAGAATAGCAGTATATTCAAAGAAAGTAATTTTAGAATAAGCTACACACCAAAATAATGTGATAAATAATTCCCTCAGAAAAATAAATATGCTCTGGAAGCCCGAATTGTTGTGTATGCATATATTTTAAAGTTGTGAAAAAAAAAGGAAAATGACTACCTAAAAATGACCATTCTCCTTGTATAGAATCTAGTATATACAGCAAGCATATGTTTGAACATATGCTTTTATTCAATGTATTGAATAAAAGATTCAATACATTGTTTCCTTTCAAAGCATAGGTCACTGTACTTAGTCCCTGCCTTTCATGTGTCAGCTGTAGTATGTAAAATTTTACTCACTCCACAGAAACAATCATATTATTTCTCTGTGGGACATAAAACCCAAAGAAATCAGATTTCTTCAATTAACATGGGGTGCAAACATTATAAATATTCACCTTTCAGCTTGAGTCACTCATTGGAAAATCTCTGATTCTCCTGAAAACCTTTTGGAAACCTGATGTGAAATAAAAGCATGTATCTGTACCGAATGCCAGGAAAAGGATGAACGTGGTACCTCACAGAGGTTGGATCTGGAAGGGGCTGACACCTTCTTTACTCCAGGTCTTTGTGTCTCTCTTAGAAGCTCTCTCACTGTGGGTTGAGGCAGTGGATGGAGCAGCAGGCACCACTCTGCTCTACGTTACTAAGCTTTGTTACTTTGCTGAGTACTGTGAAATCAGGAAACAGGTTCAAAGTCTTAAGATTCCTTTACAATGTATGCTTGTGTTTTATGCTCACTCATGTCTGACTCTGCGAGCCCAGAGACTGTTCCTCTGTCCATGGGATTCTCCAGGCAAGAATACTGGAGTAGATTGCTACTTCTTGCACCAGGGGATCTTCCTGACCCAGGAATCTAACCTTAGTCTCTTGAGTCTCCTGCATTGGCAAGTGGATTCTTTACTACTGTGCCACATGGGAAGCCTTCCTTTACAATGTACAATAATGTCTAACATTCTACTTAATTTCTAAAGAAGAAAAAAAAATGGTGTACATGTTTATCCTAATCATGGGGATCTTTCTCCAGTGAAAAGATAAATACTTCCTTATCTTAGTAAACACTACAAGGAATTTATTATGGTTTTCGTTGAGCATTCTTCCTGGGCATATACCTAGAAGATACTAGTTAGAATATTTATACTACATATCTGGATTCACAGAAGTGGGGAGCTGAAATGAGGAAATAAGGGAGAGAAAAAATAAATTGCCCTTTTTTGACCATATTACCGTTTCTTCTCAGGTCCATGTCTATTTTTTATTAACAGCTTAACTGACACATAGCACACAATTCATCTATTTACAGTGTATAATTCAACCTTTTAAAATATTCAGAGACATGTGCACTGGAAACTGTGCTGTCGTGTTTCGATTTCTGGAGGGGACCACCCTTTTAGCCGCTGGCAAGTTGATTTCATAAGGCAGCTTCCTCTGTGGGTAATACCTGCTTCACCAGCCACTATGTGTGTGAATACTTTGAAGGGCCGACTGCTTGCTCCAATCACCAGGGACACCTCTTTAGAGCAGGCAATTCTTTTCCAACTATATCTTGCCCCCAGTTGGCCCTCCTGACATTGCTGACCCAGATCAAAGATCTCATTTTACCATGCATATAAAATAGCATTGAGCTCTCCAACAGGGTATCCAATGGAGATTTCATCCTTCCATATGGGCCTCTGGCGTTACTGAACAGCACAGTGGTCTTCTAACACCCTTGCTCTTTAAGTTACAGGTTAGTAAATGGACTCCTAAATGAACTTTCATGCTACCAGGGGCACTTACCTCTCTAAACTCAGCCATATGGCCATCGCTCTTCTTACGCCAACTGGGCCCACCTGATCAAGCTGCCTACAATTGCTGTTGAGGGGAATCTGATGTTTTCATCTTATAGAATAGAATTATTTACATATTTCCCATTTTACATAAATATTACATATTTACATTATATTTCATTATAATTTTGAGTCCTTTTATCGGGTGACTTAGACAGTAAAGAATGTCTGCAGTGTAGGAGACCTGGGTTTGATCCCTGGATCAGTCAGGAAGATCCCCAGAGAAGGGAATAGCAACCCACTCCAGTATTCTTGCCTGGAGAATTCCATGGCAGAGGAGCCTGGCGGGCTTCAGTCCATGGGGTCATAAAAGTGTCAGACATAACTGAGTAACTAACACTTTCTTTTTCACTTTACACATTTAAAATTTTAATACTTGGAATATTTATTAATAACAAAATTTGATGAGACAGACTTAAGAGTAAAGGTGAATCAGTTTTGCCATCCAGTTAGAAAAAAAGCTAACTTGACTTACATTTTTAACATTATTTAAAATTATATGTTGAACATATTTGGAGGAGAATTAACACTTTATGGTCTAAGAAACAAAAAAAAAATTATTATTAAATGCCTATCAGAATGTGTGTCTTACCCTGATTCTAACAACTCTCCTGAAGAGAGAAGCTTAGAACTATTCTGATCTAGGGACATGATTGATTCCTTGCTTTAAATAACAGATGGTGTGATGTGACACGTAGCAGTGATGCATGTCAGCTTTAGAATATGAATTAAGAACGTAGGAAAGGATTTCTTGAGCGGACAGTAATAGGAGTGAAGTTATTTGAAGAACTGTGGCAGCTACTGGTATAAAGAGGAACTATGAATATTTTATGTAGAAGTAGTCTCAGGATGTTTATTTTCGTTATTAAAAAAAAAGTATTTAAATAAATTATGCCATTTCCATGGTAAATCTACATAATTGGCTAAAAACATACCTGAAGATGAAGGCCAGTATTTTTCTAGTGCTAATAAAAAATTATCGAGAGAAATCTGACAGACATCAGATAGGGGTAGAAAGAGTACCCGCCTCATTAGTTTAAGCAGGGCCTTATATACTTCTCAACTGGCTGCTGAGAATATATAAAAAGAATAAACTCAAGGTTGTAAGAGCTTTTATTTTACCAGACCCTTTCCCAAGGTTTACATCCTGAGATAACTTTGGCCCAAGATTAGCCATTCTCAGGGAGAATCGATCCCAGGGCAACAAGTCTCTGGGTGAGATATACTGTTGCCACGTAATCAGAGTCACACGTCTTGAGAAATAGGTTCCCAAGAAAGATTTGTTACAATTATAATCATAGAGCTTAAGAAAAGCATTTCCATGAGTAAGACATTGTGCTGTGTGATCATTAGTTCTGGACCTAAAGAAAGGCCAGTTCTCAGGTGAGAAACATTGTAGGCTTAAGGAAAGCATGAGTGAAAATGTTTACCTTCTCCTTCAAGGGCCTTAAGCTTTAACTCTCACAGGTCTTCTTGTCTTACTCTCTTGTTATGGAAACTTCACCTCATAAGCCAGGGCAGGAATTGCTGCATCCAAGAGTCTCCATACCATAAATGGGAGCTGAATAAATGAAGGGATCACCCACTTCTTAACATGTCTACCTGGAACTTAGCCTCATCAACAGACAGCTGGGAGCAGGATGAGAAAGCCTGATGTTCTCCCTTCCCAAGAAAATAGACCTCTGACTGGGAGTTAGGTGGAGATGGAACCCTGGGTTCTTAATTGAGACTATGTGGAGTTGAATCTTCATCCTTTTTGTTGGGGGAAGGAAGGTAGGGTTCACAGAATGCCTCAATTCTTACCAAATTTTGTTTGTTTATTTAAATATATATTTCAGTTCAGTCACTCAGTCATGTCGACTCTTTGCGACCCCATGAATCGCAGCATGCCAGGCCTCCCTATCCATCACCAACTCCCGGAGTTCACTCAGACTCACGTCCATCGAGTCTGTGATGCCATACAGCCATCTCATCCTCGGTCGTCCCCTTCTCCTCCTGCCCCCAATCCCTCCCAGCATCAGAGTCTTTTCCAATGAGTCAACTTTTCACATGAGGTGGCCAAAGTACTGGAATTTCAGCTTTAGCATCATTCCTTCCAAAGAAATCCCAGGGTTGACCTCCTTCAGAATGGACTGGTTGGATCTCCTTGCAGTCCAAGGGACTCTCAAGAGTCTTCTCCAACACCACAGTTCAAAAGCATCGATTCTTCGGTGCTCAGCCTTCTTCACAGTCCTACTCTCACATCCATACATGACCACAGGAAAAACCATAGCCTTGACTAGACGGACCTTAGTTGGCAAAGTAATGTCTCTGCTTTTGAATATACTATCTAGGTTGGTCATAACTTTTCTTCCAAGGAGTAAGCATCTTCTAATTTCATGGCTGCAGTCACCATCTGCAGTGATTTTGGAGCCCCCAAAAATAAAGTCTGACACTGTTTGCACTGTTTCCCCATCTATTTCCCATGAAGTGATGGGACTGGATGCCATGATCTTCGTTTTCTGAATGTTGAGCTTTAAGCCAACTTTTTCGCTCTCCTCTTTCACTTTCATCAAGAGGATTTTTAGCTCCTCCTCACTTTCTGCCATAAGGGTGGTGTCATCAGCATATCTGGGGTTATTGATATTTCTCCCGGCAATCTTGATTCCAGCTTGTGTTTCTTCCAGTCCAGCGTTTCTCATGATGTATGTCACCATCTGCAGTGATTTTGGAGCCCCCAAAAATAAAGTCTGACACTGTTTCCCCATCTATTTCCCATGAAGTGATCGGACCGTTACTGCAGTTGATCTGGAATTGAACCCACAGTATCTCTGAGGTCAGTCTGTATCTCCTTTTCCACACTCTTACTTACTGCCCATCTGTGCTTTTGTGTATAAAGTGTGCCTCTTGTAGACAGCACAAAGTTGAAACTTGCTTTTTTATCTAGTTCAGTTCAGTCACTCAGTCGTGTCTGACTCTTTGTGACCCCATGAGCCGCAGCACGCCAGGCCTCCCTGTCCATCACCAACTGCCAGAGTCTACCCAAACCCACGTCCATTGAGTTGCATATGCCATCCAACCATCTCACCCTCTGTCGTCCCCTTCTCCTCCTGCCCTCAATCTTTCCCAGCATCAGGTGGCAATCTTGATTCCAGCTTGTGTTTCTTCCAGTCCAGCATTTCTCATGATGTACTCTGCATAAAAGTTTAAAAAGCAGGGTGACAATATACAGCCTTGACGTACTCTTTTTCCTATTTGGAACCAGTCTGCTGTTCCTTACTGTATTTTTAGGGCCATTTTCAGACATTTTGGTAGTTGTCATTTTTATAGTTCTCCCCAGTTTCATTGATGAACTGGTCTCTGAAGCTCAATACGTTGTCATGTCAGAAGTGGCTTCCTCATGTCTATTTTAAGTCTTCTGCCATAAGTCTATTCTTCTCAAGCTGTGATAGCCATAGCCTGTGGGTAATCTGTGGTATTCCAGGGAGTTTGGCAGGGCATGGGATAAACTTGGAGTATCTGCCTGTCTCTCGACTTAATCCACATATGTATAGGGAAAAATATTTATATTAATACAATGACATTATGGTAATAACATATGTGAATGAAATGGATTTTAAACATAAAATGTGATAGTTTGAAGAACTCTGCACTAGTGAGCTATCTGGAGCAACACCTCCAGGCTCTTAACGTAAGCTTGCATTTTCTTGTAGAATCTGCAATGGGCATTTGCCAAGTGACCTTTCTGTTGTTAGGCAAAGGATAAATTTTAGTACTGAATTTGGCAAACACATGGAAAATAAAATTGTCTCTGACCTGTGATGATATCTACCTAAAAATCCCCAAGATTTTTTCTTGCTCAATATTATATATTAAATAATATTACATGTATAGCATAATGCATAATTAAACTAAAGGATGCAGCTTCTTCTTCAAGGGTCCTGTAATTGAATTGAGAGCATGAAAAAAGCAGTGTATTCTTTTTTCAATTTGAATTAAAATGTAAAACATATTAGTATAATATAAATATACAAAATTTAACAACAACAAAAAAGATCCTTTAATGATTAATTCTAGTTAAAAAAAAAAGTCTATTAGATATAAGGCCTCCTCTTTGCCCTCTACTTCTATTGAGATATCCTTCTCATTTGCTCTTAATCTTTCTCTATTTTTTCTTCTTTCCCCTTAAGATTTGACTATGCAACTTTTTATGCTCACATCATTTTAACTGCATTCTCAAGGCTAATTATTCCCAAAAGAACATCTCTAATCTTGTCCTTTCTATCTCCCTTCCTTCCACCAATCTAATTACATAGAGTGTTGTGTTCCAGAAAAATACTGACAGATCATTTTCCCAGTTGATTTCACCAACTATTAAAATGAATCTCAACCCTCACTTTCATTTCCTCCAACTATTGACTCTAATGCTGAATTTAGCACAGCCTCTAAAATGAAAGTCTGCTAATGATTCCAGGGAACTATAAAACATGAAAATTACAAATATTTCAATATACTGCCAAGAGAACATAATACAGTACTCAGTGTATTGCCACTTGACAAATAGTTTTAGACTTTTAAGGTTTCTTATGAAGCTAAGATTAGTAGTTTGAAGTGCTGTAATAGAATATCATGTACCTTCCTAATTTATCTTCAAGATACACAAATCATCAGGAAAAAATCTGTTTCTAAGACACTGATTGTGAAATATGTTCCTGCTGTGTGAAGAGAGAGTAGAATATTTTCCTGCTTGCCAGTTACCTTATTTGTTATCTTATCTTTGATATTATATCATTTTTTGTACAAATACATTTCTCAACCTGAGTATTGACCATCACATTATTTCTTGTTACACATGTCCAAAAAGAAACAAATTCCACTAGGTGATTTCTGCTGTTTTTCCTTTAATTGATGTTTTGATAGAAATCATTTTGGACTGAAGTGCTGAATCCATTTTCAAGGGTTCCAGTTTATCTATGGAACCCTGTGACACCCCTAAAAAAAAAAAAAAGTCGTTCAGTCGTGTCCGACTCTTTGCGACCCCATGGACTGTAGCCTACCAGGCTCTTCTGTCCATGGGATTTTCCAGGCAATAGTCCTGGAGTGGATTGCCATTTCCTTCTCCAGGGGATCTTTCCAACCCAGGGATCGAACCCGGGTCTCCTGCATTGTAGACAAACGCTTTACCATNAAAAAAAAAAAAAAGTCGTTCAGTCGTGTCCGACTCTTTGCGACCCCATGGACTGTAGCCTACCAGGCTCTTCTGTCCATGGGATTTTCCAGGCAATAGTCCTGGAGTGGATTGCCATTTCCTTCTCCAGGGGATCTTTCCAACCCAGGGATCGAACCCGGGTCTCCTGCATTGTAGACAAACGCTTTACCATCTGAGCCACCAGGGAAGTCCAACTTCCTAACTAAACCCTGAATAAAAAGTTTACAACTTATGCATTAGGTTTCTTGAAGATGAGTTCAAATTAGAAATCTTTCCACAGCAATATTAATTATTACCGATAATATAAAACAAGCAAGTCTTTAACACAAAATTAAATAGTTTTAATTATGCAATCTCTCTGTTTGATTTAAAATGACATCCATAAAGGATGAATTGATGCTGAGTCACACTCAGCTGTTAGAGTAGAGTATCAATCCCACATTTGCTGGCTATACAGATTTGAAAAAAAAAAAAAATACCCTAGAGTCAGGTGTTATATTCTTCATCAAAATGAATATAATAAAAAAGCATGACATTCACGAGATTACATTTAACATTAGATGTGATAAAGCCTATAAAGTGAACATTTGGTATATACTGAGTTTTAGCTATCAAGAATGAAAATGTCAGGTTCTTTACCATGTGGTAGTTATCATTTTTAGAAGTGTAAGTTATTATTTCATGTTAGTTTCACAATTTAAAAAGAAATCAGTGAAGTTAAATAATACAGTTACACTGTGGCCATTCAGGTAGTAACATCTGAGCTGAAATAGAATTAGACTGAGTCAGAAAACTCAACCATTATAAACTACTGAGTATAACCAAGAGCCCATAATATCTGAAAATAGCAGGAGGGGTTTGATTTAAGCACTTATCCTTAAGAACTCTTCAGGAGTTCAGCTGATTTTCTTCCCTTTTCCCAGAAAAAAAAAAAAAAATCTTTTCTTCCTTTTTACTAATGGGGTAAACATACTGAGCCACTTTTCTTTTTTTTTTTTTAAATTAGATCCTGCAAGTAGAAGTCTTCTGTTCTATAGCCTTATCAAGAGCCTAGAAGAACATCTGAGATTGTGAGGAAAAACAAATTTATTGACCCTATATACCAACTCAGTATTAAGATGTTGAAATCCACACACAAAAAATAATCAAGTAATCTCTTAATATTTCTCTCTCATATTATGTCAGGAGGTTGGGAAGATCCCCTGGAGAAGAGAAAGGCTACCCACTCCAGTATTCTGGCCTAGAGAATTCAGCAAGGAGTAAGACATGACTGAGTGACTTTCACTTTAACTTTTCATGGATTATTTGGGGCTTCCTCAGTGGCTCAATGGTAAGGAATCCTCCTGTCAAGGCAGCAGATGAAAGTTTGACCCCTGGGTGGGGAATAACCCCTGAAAAAGAAAATGGCAAATCACCCCAGTATTCTTGCCTGGGAAACCTTATTGACCACGGAGGCTGGCAGGCTATGAGGTCAAACAAAGTTGACCTCAGTCAGTTCAGTTCAGTTCAGTTCAGTCACTCAAGTGGTGTCTGACTCTTTGCAACCCATGAATCACAGCATGCCAGGCCTCCCTGTCCATCACCAACTCCCGGAGTTCACTCAAACTCATGTCCATTGAGTCAGTGATGGCATCTAGCTATCTCATCCTCTGTCGTGCCCTTCTCCTCCTGCCCCCAATCCCTCCCAGCATCAGAGTCTTTTCCAATGAGTCATGAGGTGGCCAAAGTATTGGAATTTCAGCTTTATCATCAGTCTTTACAATGAACACCCAGGACTGATCTCCTTTAGGATGGACTGGTTGGATTCTCAAGAAGATTCTCAAGAATCTTCTCCAACACCACAGTTCAAAAGCAGCAATTCTTCAGTGCTCAGCTTTCTTCACAGTCCAACTCTCACATCGATACATGACCACTGGAAAAACCATAGCCTTGACTAAACAGACCTTTGTTGGCAAACTAATGTCTCTGCTTTTGAATATACTATCTAGGTTGGTTATAACTTTCCTTCCAAGGAGTAAGCATGTTTTAATTTCATGGCTGCGGTAACCATCTGCAGTGATTTTGGAGCCCCAAAAAACAAAGTCTGACACTGTTTCCATTGTTTCCCCATCTATTTCCCATGAAGTGATGGGACCGGATGCCATGGTCTTAGTTTTCTGAATGTTGAGCTTTAAGCCAACTTTTTTACTCTCCTCTTTCACTTTCCTCAAGAGGCCTTGTAGTTCCTCTTCACTTTCTGCCACAAGGGTGGTGTCATCTGCATATCTGAGGTTATTGATATTTCTCCTGGCAATCTTGATTCCAGCTTGTGCTTCTTCTAGCCCAGCATTTCTCATTATGTGCTCTGCATGTAAGTTAAATAAGCAGGGTGACAATATGCAGCCTTGACATACTCCTTTTCCTATTTGGAACCAGTCTGTTGTTCCATGTCCAGTTCTAACTGTTGCTTCCTGACCTGCATATAGATTTCTCAAGAGGCAGGTCAGGTGGTCCAGTATTCCCATCTCTTTCAGAATTTTCCACAGTTTATTGTGATCCACACAGTCAAAGGCTTTGGCATAATCAATAAAGCAGAAGTAGATGTTTTTCTGGAACTCTCTTGCTTTTTCCATGATCCAGCGGATGTTGGCAATTTGATCTCTGGTTCCTCTGTCTTTTCTAAAACCAGCTTGAACATCTGAAAGTTCACGGTTCATGTATTGCTTAGCAACTAAACAACAACAAAAACAGATGCATTTAGTGTGAGTCTCAGGTAGACTGATATAATATTAATTTGTTGTGGACACTGCTAAAGGAAGATGTATTATGGCCTGAAAAGTTATTAAAACCACCCCCTCCACCACCAACGATTGCTTAAGGGGAATTAGCAATAGTCCTTAAAATTGTTGTTTAGTTGTTAAGTTGTGTCTGACCCTTTGCAACCCCATGGACTGCAGAACACCATGGAAAGGCTTCCCTATCCTTCATTATCTCCCCAAGTTTGCTCAAATTCATGTCCATTTAGTGGGTGATGCTATCCAACTATCTTATTCTCCATCACCCCTTTCTCCTCCTGCTCTCAATATTTCTCAGCATCAGGGTCTTTTCCAGTGAGTCAGCTCTTTGTATCAGGTGACCAAAGTATTGGAGCTTCGGCTTCAGTTTCCAATGAATATTCAGAGTTGATTTCTTTTAAGGTTGACTGATTTGATCTCCTTACAGTCCAAGGGACTCTGAAGAGTCTTCTCCAACACCTGAATTCAAAAGCATCAGTTCTTCAGCACTCATCCTTTCTTGTGGTCCAACTCTCACATCTGTACATGACTACTGGAAAAAGCATAGCTCTAACTAGTCAAACCTTTGTCTGCAAAATGATGTCTCTGCTTTTTAATACACTGTTTGTTATAGCTTTTATTCCAAGGAGCTATTGTCTTTTAATTTTGTGACTGTAGTCATTGTCCACAGTGATTTTGGAGCCCAAATAAATAAAATCTGCCACTGTTTCCACTTTGTTTCCATCTATTTGCCATGAAGTGATGGGGACCAGATTCCATGATCTTAGTTTTTTGAATGTTGAGTTTTAATGTTGTAAAGTCCTTAAATACAGCCAGTCAATTTGTATCCAAATTTTTTACTTCCAGTTATCTTTTCTGTCAGGTCTCTAAATGTTAGCATGCTACTTTCTCCTCAGTACTCTCTTCTGATTGAAAAACAAACAAACAAACAAAATTCAAACCTCAAAACTTTATTTAGATATAATTGGCAAATACTAAATGGCATATATTACAATGTAAAGTTTGGTAGGTTTTGACTTATACTTGTGAAGACACCACTCTGTCATCTTTTTGCTTTTGCTCTGAATTTCCTTCTCTTTTAAAGCCATAATCAACATTTGTTTATAATCTATACCACCCTGTCTTGGTGTTTTAAATGGGCCTCAAACCTCACCATACTACAATTGTTCCAGTCATAACCAGCAGCGCTAAATATGCAGAGAGTTTTTAAATTATTTGGAGAAAGAAATGGTAACCCACTCCAGTATTCTTACCTGGAGAATTCCATGGATAGAGGAGCCTGGTGGGCTGCAGTCCATGGGGTCACAAAGAGTTGGACACGTCTGAGCGACAAACACTTTCACACTTTCAATTATTATAGTAGCTTGGTCTTTTATCATGTGGATAAACATCTTTTAAACTTATAGAGCAAGTATGTTTTGTGGGTGTGTTTTGCATATCCTTCAGACAAGCTATCTTCTCTTGTACTTTGTTTCTTCTGGAGAAATATGTGTTAAGTCTCTTCAGTTGTGCCTGATGCTTTGTGACGCTATGTACTATAGCCTGCCAGGCTCTTCTGTCCATGGGATTCTCCAGGTATGAATACTGGAGTGGGTTTCCACTTCCTCTTCCAGGCTATCTTCCCGACTCAAGGATTGAACCCACATTTCTTACATCTCCTGCATTGGCAGGTGGATTCTTTATCACTAGTGACACTTCAGAAGCCCTGGAGACATAGCTACAATGCGATTTTTAAGTCTCTTTTGAAGCCTGGGTGAGAAGTGATTCTAGCTCAGGACATTCAGAGCCAAGGGATGATACACTAAGATGGAGAAAGGACAAGGAAATGAAACTCTTTCACCAGGCTTGCGGATATGTGTTTAGTTTCCAGCAAAGGGCTGTTACACTGAAAGATGAAACTCTTAACAGCGATTGGTTAGGAGAGGACTGGAGGTTCAATAACTTTCACATGAGGCACTATCCTTGCACAGGTTCACATCAAAATTGATGGGCAACATATGAACAAGCTAGGAACACTTTATGATGCCTATAATTCCCTAGATCTGGAGTGTTATTTTGCATATCATAGAAAATGTTTCTTACGGATTTTGGAAGAAGATTGTAAACCAGTATTATACTCAATTTCCAGGGATGTATGAGAGAATGCTTCTTCCAGATAATACTGTGAAGATTGCCTCTTACTAATAGCAATCTCTTAAGAATTGAGTTCCAATGTTGGCTTATTTCATCTTCCAACTATATTAAATAATTGTCTTCCCCAACTGGGATTGTGCTTCCAGTATATAAATCAGTGCTAGCCCAATATTGTCTGAGACTCTTGGATCTAGACCACAAATATTGTACATCCAGTGCGTTTTTTTAAAAAAGATTCAGTTTGTATAATCTTCTATATACGGTAAGCCACATTCAGCTATCACACAGATCCAAGAAGGAGAGCTCACATTTGAAAAGTATGGTATTTTTTCCATTGTGTGTGTGTGTGTGTGTGTGTGTGTGTGTGTATATCTTTCAATCCTTCAGAAAACCAAGTGTGTACAGATCTTAGATTATGAAGTGTGTCCAGCAATAAACACTGGATAAATTTTTGAATTTTGGTGGCTATAGTACATGGAAATTAGTAAGAGAATCGATACAAAATTGTTGGACTATTAAGACACACAATCCTGGGATATTAGTTTTCTAATGCTATAGAAACAAATCATCTAACTGTTCGTACTTTATACTGCACACAGATATCATCTACAGTTGTATAAGTCAGAGTCTAAACTTGGTAAACAGGGCTCCACTCCTTTTGCAGGTTCTGGGAAGAATATCTCTATGTCTTTTCTAGTTTCAAGGGATCGCCTAAATACAGGCTCACAACCCCACATTATTCTTGTTGTTGTTTAGTTGCTAAGTTGTGTCTGAGTCTTTTTGTGATCCCATGGCCTGTAGCCTTCCAGACTCCTCTGTCCATGGGATTTCCCAGGCAAGAATTATGGAGTAGATTGCCACTTCCTTCTCCAGGAGATCTTCCTGATGCAGTGGCGATATCAAACCTGCTTCTCCTTCATTGGCAGGCAGATTCTTTACCACTGAGTCACCGGGGGAAACCTTCATAGCTCTGTACTCCATCCTAAAGTCAGCAGTATAGCAGCTTCCAGTCTCTCTCTCTCCTTCTTGGCTTTTGATTTCACAATACCTTTACTCGAATCCTCCCACCTCCTTATTATAAGAACCCTTATGATTATGTTGGGACCACACATATAGTCTAGGCAGTCTCACTGTCAGAAAACCATTAGTTTATTCACAGACACAATGTCTGTTTTGCCATAAAAGGTAACATATTCAGTGGTTGTTAGAAACTAGGACATAAACATTTTTCAGGGTTCACATCAGGATAACATATCCCAAGTGATATCAATCTAAAAGCCGAGAAGAGAGAACATTTCCACATACCAGCCAAAAAGAAATAAATCAGAAAATATGTATGAAAGTGAAGAAGTTGAAGAAAAGCAGTGAAAGGCAGTGTCTAGACCAGGAGCCACATATCTGTTATTATAAATAATATTGGAAAATAATTATGTTCCTTCATGTTTATGTTGCCTGTAGTTGTTCAATTAAATTCTGAAATGAACATTCTACTAAATTCCTAGGAGTGCTTAACAAAGTGCTTCAAGCTTTATACATTTCTTTTCTAATAGTTCTAGAGGGTAGAAGTCCAAAGTCTGTAAGTGCATACATTATTTGAAGGTTCTAGGGGAGGAATATTTCTTTTAGCTTTTGCTGGTTTCAGCAATCCTTGACATTCCTTACTATATAGAGAATTAGTCCAATCTCTGTTTCCATCTCTTAATGGCCTCTTCTCTGTATGTTGTTTTCCAGATTTTTCTATTGCTAAAAATATACCAATCATTGTTTAGGGCCTACTCCTATCCAGTATAAGCTCACCTTAATTTGATTATATCTGCATGACTTATTTCCAAATAAGGTCACTTTCACAGATTCCCAGGTTTGAACTTCAGCATATCTATTTTTAAGAGAATACAATTCAACCCATAACAGGTATCAAAAAACACTTAAAATGTTTTCCTAAGATGGAAAATAACAGTTATCTTAACTCACATTCTGCTTGACGTCAATCAGTGGTGGGCTCTCAACACTTTGTGTGCTGTGTGCTAAATTGCTTCAGTTGTGTCCAGCTCTGTGTGACCTATGGACTGAAGGCCATTAGGCTCCTCTATCCATGGGATTCTCCAGGCAAGAATACTGGAATGGCTTGCCATGGCCTCCTCCAGGGGATCTTCAAGACCCAGGGATCGAACTTGCATCTCTTAT
This sequence comes from Oreotragus oreotragus, assembly GCA_006410675.1. Lineage (NCBI taxonomy): Eukaryota > Metazoa > Chordata > Mammalia > Artiodactyla > Bovidae > Oreotragus > Oreotragus oreotragus. The sequence goes on along the minus strand of SJYX01020614.1, from coordinate 26,768 downwards.
GTCTCCTGCATTGGCCGGCAGGTTCTTTACTGTTTGCACCACCTGGGAAGTCCTCATACTACTCTCTATAAATACCAGATCCCTCCAAAAAAAGAAAAAAAATAAGCCATTTCAATGGTAGCATAATAAAATTGCATTTGAAATAGAAATACTAAAGATGTAGTGTGTGCTCAGTCATGTCCAACTCTTTGCAACCCCAAGAAGAGTAGCCCACCAGACTCCTCTGTCCATGCAATTCTCCAGGCATGAATACTGGAGTGGGTTGCCATTTCCTATTCTAGAGGATCTTAGCAACCCAGGGAATGAAACACACATCTCTGTGTCTTCTTCATTGGCAGGGGGATTCTTTACCACTGTGCCACCTGTACATTCAAAGTCATGATGTTTTTCATGAGTGAATACTTTTGGTTCCCACGTAATCATATAGCCTCATTTGAAAAGCTAGATGTGTACTCTTCTTTATTTTAGTTTCAAGTCTTATTTTTCATTCTCTTTGATAAAGTTATTCATGCACTTAACCTTATATGCCCCAAAACTCAGAGGATATATTGTACATAGAGTAGCATACACAGAAATATATAATGGATGTGACTATTTCTCTACAGCCAGAGTAAAATTTTGAAGTGCTACTTTCTTTCTTTATTAGAAAGCAGAGACATTACTTTGTCAGCAAAGGTCTGCCTAGTCAAGGCTATGGTTTTTTCAGTGGTCATATATGGATGTGCGAGTTGGACTGTGAAGAAAGCTGAGTGCCGAAGAATTGATGCTTTTGAACTGTGGTGTTGGAGAAGACAAGATTGAGAGTCCCTTGGACTGCAAGGAGATCCAGCCAGTCCATTCTGAAGGAGATCAGCTCTGGGTGTTCTTTGGAAGGAATGATGCTAAAGCTGAAACTCCAGTACTTTGGACATCTCATGAGAAGAGTTGACTCATTGGAAAAGACTTTAATGCTGGGAGGGATTGAGGGGAGGAGGAGAAGGGGACAACAGAGGATGAGATGGCTGTATGGCATCACCGACTCGATGGACGTGAGTTTGAGTGAACTCTGGGAGTTGGTGATGGACAGGGAAGCCTGGAGTGCTGCAGTTCATGGGATCGCAAGGAGTCGGACACGACAGAGCGACTGAACTGAGCTGCACTTTCTTTCTTTATAGTTTCATTATTTGGAATAAATTTTATCTAGACCTCTCTTTCAGGGCTTCTCTGGTAGCTCAGCTGGTAAAAAATCTGCCTGAAATTCATGAGACTCTGGTTGAATTCCTGGGTTGGAAAGATACCCTGGAGAAGGGAATGGCTACCCACTCCATTTTGGCCTGGAGAATTCCGTGGACTGTATAGTTCATGGGTTCACATAGAGCTGGACTGTACTGAGCGAATTTCACAAACCTCTCTTTGTTTTTCAGTGGCTAAGCATGTTTTATTTTTCTGCTACCTGTTAAATTGAAGCTGCAGTCTCAGAGATTGTCTTATTTTGTAAATATATCCAAAGGGTTTTAAACAATAAGCCTTTCTGATAAATATAATACGTGATTATAGAAGTTCTCATACGTGATGTTTAATTCTTAATGGGAACCACAGATGCTCTGATTCAATGGGATGATATATCCTTTTGGAGTTCTATGTTGCCTCTCTGGTATAGTATTAAGGCTGAAAGGAGTGAATACTAAGTTTTAGAAATGTAGATGGAGGGGGAGGTGGTTAGTCTCTAAGTCCTGTCCAACTCTTGCAACACCATGGACTGTCGTCTGCCCAGATCCTCTGAGTATAAAATTCTTCAGGCAAGAATACTGGAGTGAGTTGTCATTTCCTTCTCCAGGGGCTCTTCGCAACCCAGGAATCAAACCCAGGTCTCCTGCCTTTCAGGCAGATTTTTACCCACTGAGTTACGAAGGAAGAGCCGATCATAAATTAGGGGGAAATATTATATCATAAGGTTTGTTTTGGAAAAAAATCATCCTTGCTTATGATCATTATTTGCTATTGATAAGTCTGGGTCATTAGATACATTTTTCCTCACAAATTACAGGATGTTTCAAATATTTGTATGAAGAAGAAATGTCATTGTAGTGTAATTAATATTTTTACAGAAGAAAATAATATTTAAATATGATCTATATGGAAGCAAACTATTATGAAGCAGATTTACTCATGCATTTGTTTATGCTCATATTACTCTCTATAAAATTTCATAATTATCATTCATCATATTTTATTACACTCCTTCATTTATATGACTGTCACTCCTTCTAAACTGTTAAGACCTTCAAGGTAGGACAATGCTTCATTTATCTCTGTAACCACTACCTGCGTTCTAACATATGGTAGTCATTTAATAAATGTTTGGGGTTTAAAAAGATAAATTAAGAATAAACTGGCATAGTTCCTAGTAATTAAGCAGTGTATGCACATACAATAAAAACTGAATATGCAAATAAATCATAATGAATTTTATTTAAAAGACGTTAAATAAATATAAGTTGAATTTTTATATTGATTGAAAGCATGCCATATGCTTTGGTGGTGTTCTGCTTTGTTCAATTTAATGAGAAAAATGGCAAGTAAACTTCATATGTTCCAAGAAATTGGGACTCCACAAAGTTCCTGATAGGATGTTTAGAAGAAAAAGTAGATTATATAGGCCTTTTTATACAACTCTGTATATAACTCTATTGTTTGTATACAAACTTTGCATACAACTTAATTTTATGTAAGCTATATATATCTATATATATTGTTATATATAATTTTACAGTTTATACTTAACAGTAATATTTAAGAATAGACTCAACAAATATATACTGAATTCTGATTTGATTCAAATCTTTTAACTCTCTATGTTATACATTTAATTATTATCACATTAAAAAATAGTTTGTCTCTATTTTATAAATAAGTAATTTATATGCTTAGATATATTTCTAAGATGAAATAGCTAGCAAGTATTAGAGTTAGAGACTGATTATTTCTGATTCTATACCCATATTATTTCTATTTTCAAAGACATGATAGTGTGGTGGTAAATATTTCACAGCTAGCTAGAAGTGATTGGGTCTGATTTATTGCATTTACTGATTTTCATGGCACAAATACTCTTGCCTTGACTTATTTCAAGCTATCAATATCATTTCAATGAAAGTGGAGTTTAAAATAAAATTTAACTCTTGGGTGGTAGTAACAAGTGCCTCCAACACACCCCTGGAAAAACAAATGATTCTTTTATGGACAGCTATAATATTAGGAAACAGTCATAGCTGCTGCTGCTAAGTCACGTCAGTCGTGTCCGACTCTGTGTGACCCCATAGACGGCAGCCCACCAGGCTCCCCCATCCCTGGGATTCTCCAGGCAAGAATACTGGAGTGGGTTGCCATTTCCTTCTCCAATGCATGAAAGAGAAAAGTGAAAGTGAAGTCGCTCAGTCTGTCCGACTGTTAGCGACCCCATGGACTGCAGCCCACCAGGCTCCTCCGTCCATTGGATTTTCCAGGCAAGAGTACTGGGGTGGGGTGTCATAGCAAAGACATCAATTATTCAGGCTGTTAATGCTGGGTTAAGACAGCAAGAAATGGCATTAGGAGTTTAAGAAATCAAGAAATAGTGGGAAGACATGGTGAAATCAAGGATTTCCAGTAGTTAGATACCAGGAGAGAACACAAGAAAATAAATAAGATAATTCACAAAATTCTTATATTCAGCACATCTTTTCCCATGTCTCATTACGAGATATTTTATGAATTATGTCTTTCAAATAGTATCATCTTTAATTATAAAAATATGGAAACAATTCAGATGCCAGTTAGCAGTACAATTAATTATAAATAAATGCTACAAGAGTCATATAATGGGATACTGTACAGCAGTGAAAAATAATGAGCTACTGCCCAAGTTAGCATGGATGAACCTCAATAATAATCAGTTCAGTTCAATTCTGTCATGCAATTGTGTCTGACTCTTTGTGACCCCATGATCTATAGCACCGCAGGCCTCCCTGTTCATCACCAACTCCCGGAGTTTACTCAAACTCATGTCCTTTGAGTTGGTGATACCATCCAACCATCTCATCCTCCGTTGTCCCCTGCTTCTCCTGCCTTCAATATTTTCCAGCATCAGGGTCTTTTCCAATGAGTCAGTTCTTCACATCAGGTGGCTAAAGTATTGGAGTTTCAGCTTCAGCATCAGTCCTTCCAATGAATATTCAGGACTGATTTTCTTTAGGATGGACTGTTGGATCTCCTTGCAGTCCAAGGGACTCTCAAGAGTCTTCTCCAACACCACAGTTCAAAAGCATTAATTCTTTGGCACTCAGCTTTCTTTATAGTCCAACATGACTACTGGAAAAACCATAGTTCTGACTAGTTGGACCTTTGTTGGCAAAGTAATATCTCTGCTTTTTAATATGCTGTCTAGGTTGGTCATAATTTTTCTTCCAAGGAGCAAGCATCTTTTAATTTCATGTCTGCAATTCACCATCTTCAGTGCTTTTGGAGCCCAAGAAAATAAAGTCTGTCACTGTTTCCACTGTTTCCCCATCTATTTGCCATGAAGGGATGGGACCAGATGCCATGATCTTAGTTTTTTGAATGTTGAGTTTTAAGTCAACTTTTTCACTCCCCAAGAGGCTCTTTAGTTTTCTTCACTTTCTGCCGTAAGTGTGGTGTCATCTGCATATCTAAGTTTATTGATATTTCTCCCAGCAATCTTAATTCCAGTTTGTGCTTCATGCAGTCCAGCATTTTGCATGATGTACTCTGAATATAAGTTAAATAAGCAGGGAGACAATATACAGGCTTGACGTACTCCTTTCCCTTTCCTTTTCATGGAACCAGTCTTTTTATTCTTGTCCAGTTCTACCTTTTGCTTTTAGAACTGCATACAGATTTCTCAGGAGGTAGGTAGGGTGGTCTGGTTTTCCCATCTCTTTCAGAATTTTCCAGTTTGTTGTGATCCACACAGTCAAAGGCTTTGACATATTCAATAAAGCAGATGTTTTTTTGGAACTCTCTTGCTTTTTTTGATGATCCAACAGATGTTGACAATTTGATCTCTGATTCCTCTGCCTTTTCTAAATCCAGCTTGAACATCTGGAAGTTCACAGTTCAGGTACTGTTGAATCCTGGTTTGGAGAATTTTGAGCATCACTTTGCTAGCCTGTGAGATGAGTGCAGTTGTGTAGTATTTTGAGCATTCTTTAGCATAGGCCAATGAAAAAATCTCTTGACTTCCTACGTTTGCATTCCAGTCTCCTATGATAAAAAGGACATATTTTTGGGGTGTTACTTCTAGAAGGTCTTGTAGGTCTTTATAGAATTGTTCAACTTCAGCTTCTTCAGCATTACTGGTTGGGGCATAGACTTGGATTACTGTGATATTGAATGGCTTGCCTTGGAAACGAACAGTTCATTCTGCCTTTTGAGATTGCATCCAAGTACTGCTTTCCGGTCTCTGTTGTTGACTATGAGGGCTGCTCCATTTCTTCTAAGGGATTCTTGCCCACAGTAGTAGATATAATGGTCAGCTGAATTAAATTCACCCATTCCATCCATTTTAGTTTACTGATTCTTAAAATGTGCATGTTCACTCTTGCCATCTCCTGCTTGACCACTTCTAATTTACCTTGATTCATGGACATAACACTCTAGGTTCCTATGCAATATTGCTTTTTACAGCATCAGTCTTTACTTCCATCACCAGTCATATCCACAAGTGAGCATTGTTTTCGCTTTGTCTCTGTCTCTTCATTCTTTTGGAGTTATTTCTCCACTCTTATTCAGTAGTATATTGGGCATCTATTGACCTGGAGAGTTCATCTTTCAGTGTTATGTATTTTTGCCTTTTCATACTATTCATGGGGTTCTCAAGGCAAGAGTGCTGAAGTGGTTTGCCATCTCCTTCTCAAGTGGACCATGTTTTGTCAGAACACTCCACCATGACCTGTCTGTCTTGAGTGGCCCTACATGGCATGACTCATAGTTTCATTGAGCTAGATGAGGCTGTGGCCCATGTGATCAGTTTGATTTGTTTTCTGTGATTGTGGTTTTCATTTTCTGAAGGATAAGGATAAGAGGCTTATGGAAGCTTCATGATGGGAGAGACTGACCATGGGGGAAACTTGGTCTTGTTCTGATGGGTGAGGCCTTGCTCAGTAAATCTTTAATGTAATTTTATGTTGAGGGCCAGGGTTGTGCTTCCTCCCTGTTGTTTGACATGAGACCACACCATGGTGGAGGTAATGAAGTTAATGGAAACCTCCTTCAAAAGGTCCTATGCATGCACTGCCACAAAGCCCCCGACCCTGCAGCAGGCAACTGCTGACCCATGCCTCTGCAGGAGACTCCTGAACACTCATAGATAGGTCAGGGCCATTCTCTTGTGGGGTCACTGCTCTTTTCTCCTGGGTCCTGGTGTGCACAAGGTTTTGTTTGTGTAGATCACAACAAACTGTGGGAAATTCTTCAAGAGATGGGAATACCAGACCACCTTACTTGCTTCATGAGAAATCTGTATGCAGGTCAAGAAGCAACAGTTAGAACTGGATATGGAACAACAGACTGGTTCCAAATTGGGTAAGAGTATGTGAAGGCTGTATATTGTCACCCTGCTTATTTAATTTATATGCAGAGTATGTCATGTGAAATGCTGGACTGGATGAAACACAAGCTGGAATCAAGAAAAAATGTCAATAACCTCAGATATGCAGATGACACCACACTTTGGCAGAATGTGAAGAGTAACTGAAGAGGCTCTTTTTTTTTTTTTTTTTTAGTTCTACAAGTTTATTGCTACCAACCCATCACCCTCTATCCTCATGCACACATGTTCAGTCATGTAACCCCACGGACTGCAGCCTGCCAGGCTCCTCTGTCCATGGACTTTTCTAGGCAAGAATACTGGAGTGGGTTGCCATTTTCTTCTCCTGAAGAGGCTCTTGGTAAGTGTGAAAGAGGAGAGTGAAAAAGCTGGCTTAAAACTCAACAATCAAAAAACTAAGATTATGGCATCTAGTCCCATCACTTCATGGCAAATAGATGGGGAAACAATGGAAACGGTGACAGATTTTGTTGTCTTGGGCTCCAAAATCACAGCAGATGGTGACTGCAGCCATGAAATTAAAAGACACTTGCTCTTTGGAAGAAAAGCTATGACCAACCTAGACAGCATATTAAAAAGCAGAAACATTACTTTGCCAACAAAGGTACATCTAGTCAGAGCTATGGTTTTTCCAGTAGTCATGTAGGGGTGTGAGAGTTGGACTATAATGAAAGTTGAGCACTGAAGAATTGATGCTTTTGAACTGTGGTGTTGGAAGACTCTTGAGAGTCCCTTGGACAAAAAGGAGATCAAGTTAGTTAATCCTAAAGGAAATCAGTCTGGATATTCATTGGAAGGGTTGATGCTGAAACTGAAACTCCAATACTTTGGCCACCTGATGTGAAGAACTGACTCACTGGAAAAGACCCTGATGCTGGGAAAAATTAAAGGCAAGAGGAGAAGGGGGCAACAGAGGATGAGATGGTTGGATGGCAACACTGACTTGATGAGTATGAGTTTGGGCAAGCTCCAGGACATGGTGATGGACAGGGAAACCTGGTGTGCTGCAGTCGATGGGGTTGCAAAGAGTTGGACACACTGAGTGACTAAACTGAACTGAACCTAATAACTAAATGGTCACAAAAATGCACTCAGAAGGATTCCATTTAAACACACTTTAAAAACAGACAAAACTAATCAATATATTATTTAATATTTACAAAGATAGTAAAAGCTTCTACAAAATTCAAAGAAATAATTGAAAAAAGAATTCTGAGCAGTGACTTTCTGCAAGGACAAAATTGGGGGATTTGAGTTGATTGTGGTAATAAAAGTGTTCTGCATGTTAGTAATGTTCTGTTTCTTGACCTCATGTCTGTATATACATTGTTGAATTTTACTTATTCTTTAATCTTGCTTATGTGTTAACACATATTATAAGACTGTAAAAACATGCATGAATATTTTGAAAATTTACTAGCAATTATAGTCATAACTCATAGGAAGTACACAAGATAATTTTAAATTATTATCTGTGCTTGTTGTGGATGCATGATGTTTTGGTATGCAAACAGGAATGAAATTAGTGCTATATAAGGTTTGCGAGGACTTTTCTTTGTGTGCATCCCTATTCTTAGTGATAAGAGTAGTCAAAACACATGGAAAGCATTTGAAAATCATCAAATCTGATCACCTTCATCCTTGACTGTTTGATCAACATAGTTGATATAAAAATGAAATGTTGCAACATTAAAATAAGAGCAATAAAGTCTAAAATGATTTCAAAACAGAAAAACATTAGTTCAAGAAACAGAATGATTTTAGATAGTTTAAAAAAAGGACAATGTAAACTTTCTTGTGAAAATGAAAATCTTTGGGAAATTTAGGTATTCTTTTATATTAAAAACATGTAATATAGTAGACCTAGAATATTGGAATATATGCTGAGCAATGTTAAATTCTACAACAGATGTCAGGTGCTAAAAATGAAATTTCATGCCTCTAAGTTAGTGAAAGTGAAGTCGCTCAGTCCTGTCTGACTCTTTGTGACCCCATGGACTGTAGCCCACCAGACTCCCCTCTCCCTGGGATTCTTCAGGCAAGAATACTGGAGCGGGTTGCCATTTCTTTCTCCAGGGGATCTTCCCGACCCAGGGATCGAACCCAGGTCTCCCACATTTGCAGGCAGACGCTTTAACCTCTGAGCCACCTCTAAGTTAGTGGCTTTATATAAATCATATAATTATATATAAAGTAGTGCTGAGATAAATCAATTGAAAAAAAGCAGTTAACATCCTGATGCACATCCCAATGTACATAATAACAACCACAGAAGATTTTTTTTATTAACAGCTAGATGGACTATGTAGGGCTCATCACAGATAATTTGCAATAGCAGAAGTGGATAAAAAGTATGCATTATCTCTTCATTGGCTAATATAGTTAATAATCACTGATTCAGTTGTTATACTCTACATCATATTGACCTTACACAATGTAGAGAGAGCTCACATTTAAGAACTGACACTTTAACATGAAAAAGGAATTTTGGTGCCAAAGTTCAACCAGATATTTTGACTGAATAGTATTAGTAAGGCTGAGAGCATATACAGGATTTCCAGGACAGATATCGGTTTTTTTTTTTAGTATATTATTGACATTTTGAGACTATATTTTTCAAATTATAATAATATACACACACATATATATCTCTCACCCAGTATTTTACCCAATATCACTATTGAAATATACATTTAAAACATTTTTTGTTGTAAAACAGGTTTAAATGTTGTTTTAATCATGGGATAATATATTTTTGAAAACCTACTTACTTCACCTGACATTATAAATAATACATTTTCCTAGACATATTTGGGCATATATTTGTCTTAAAGACTGTTTCCCTTAAATAAGTTTTCATGAGTATAATTATTATTTTCAAGTATCTGCATATCATTAGACCCTGCCAAATATTGCTTATATAAATATTTTTACCAATACTTCATGACATTGGAAATATGGGTGTGTCAGTTTAAACCTTATAGAATTATTAACCTTCTGAAATATATTTATGGATGTTTATGTATTTGATACAGCATTGCATTGCAGGTTGATTTGCAACCTTATTTCCATAGATGTTAAAAATACTTTCAAAATGTGTTGACTGATTACATGTCATTTTTATGCATTGTGTTTATGTTCTGTTCTAATTTATTTGTGTTTTATTTCTACATTTTATAAACTCTGCACAATAAAAAAAGCTGACTGGTTTACCTAACGTGTTTGCAGAGAGAAATAGAATAAGATTGACCATTTTAACAAATGGACCAAGTATACTGGTTTCTAAATGAGTTAATTAACTCAATCCCATGTAATAAATAATCAGTTCAAGTCCATTGATTTAGGATAATAGGAAAATGCCATTAAGGGTAATGCTATAATGTGGAAGTTAGAATATTAGGCTACTATTGTATTTTTCAGATGATAAAAGATAATACTCTGTAAAGGTAGTGAAATGGAAGTGAAGATGAAGGAAGTGACTCCTTTAAATTTACTAAAAGGCCATTACAAATTCTTAACACCAAGACAGGGTCTGACAAGAAAAACAAAAGTCACTTTTAACAGTAAAATAAAGATTATTCCTAATGTATGCCTCCCAATACAATGTTATTGTCTTCAATTTATAACTATATATTCTCAAAGAAGGAAAATGACTTTTCAAAGAAAAAGTCATGTTGAGTAAAACCAAATCTTAACTGATTGGAAAGTCACAATTTTAGATCTATGAAAATTTTGTCTTTTCTAAATCATGGTGCAATACTTTAGAACTTGTATTATACCAAACATAGACTTGAGATGTTGCAGTGTGCCTTTTCTTTTCCATCCAATTTAAGGTGAACCACTATTGAGAAATCATAGGCTGAAAAACCAAAAATTTCCCCTACAGCTAAAAAAGCATAAAAATAAAAACAATTACTAATTTTTATCCTTATTTGCCTGCTCTTATAAATTACCAGAAATGAAGACTCTATAGTTAAGATCTCTAATTTTTCCTATACAGGAAAAAAAAANTCTGATAATGAGTGATGCTGAGCATCTTTTCATGTGTTTGTTAGCCATCCGTATGTCTTCTTTGGAGAAAAATATAAATTTTCTCAACCTGTTTTAGATACTTGCCTTTGAGTCTTTTTACAATTTGTGTTAGTTTCTACTGTACAGCAAAGTGGATCAGTTATACATATATCCACTCAGTTTTAGATTCTTCTCTCATATAGGTCATTATAGAGTACTAAGTACAGTGCCCTATGCTATAAGGTAGGTCCTATTAGTTATTTTGTACATACTAGTGCATATATGTCAGTCACAATCTCCCAATTTTTCCTTCCCTTCCTTCTCCCCAATAGCCATGTTTGTTTTTTTAATTTGTGACTTTATTTCTATTTTGTAAATAATTCCTCTGTACCATTGTTGTTGTTGTTGTTGTTTTAATTTTAGATTCCCCATGTAAGTGATATCATATATTTGTCTTTATCTGTCTGACTTACTTCACTCAGTATGACAATGTCTGGGTCCATCCATGTTGCTCCAAATGAGATTATTTCTTCCTTTTTTTATGACTAATATGCCATTATATATGTACCATGTTTTCTTTATCCTTTCATCTGTCAATGGACATTTAGGTTTGAGTTTTTGTGAACCATTAGATAAACCAAGAGGAGAAGGCAATGGCAACCCACTCCTGTATTCTTGCCTGGAGAATCCCAGGGAGAGGAGAGTCTGGTGGGCTGCCGTCTAAGGGGTCACACAGGGTCAGGCACGACTGCAGCGACTTAGCAGCAGCAGCAGCAGCAGATGAACCAAGAAAATGATTTTATGGTGACCTATTAAATAGTACCNGAGGAGAGTCTGGTGGGCTGCCGTCTAAGGGGTCACACAGGGTCAGGCACAACTGCAGCAACTTAGCAGCAGCAGCAGCAGCAGATGAACCAAGAAAATGGTTTTATGGTGACCTATTAAATAGTACCCTTGTTTATGTATGTGCATGCATGCTAAGTTGTTTCAGTAGTGTCCGACTCTTTGTGACCCTACTGACCATAGCCTTGCAGGCTCCTCTGTCCATGGGATTCTCTAGGCAAGAATACTGGAGTGAGTTGCTGTGCTCTCCTCTAGGGGAATCTTCCCAATCCAGGGATAAAACTCATGTCTCTTGTGTCTGTCTCCTGCATTGGCAGGCAGATTCTTTACCATTAGTGCCACCAGGGAAGCCCCCTTTGTGATATAGTTTGTGACAAAAAAGGAAAAGAAAAAAGGAAAAATAATATTATCAATAAGGTTTAAGTTACTTTACGCAAGCCAAATTTGTCTGCTAACTGAATCCCACAGTTAGAACTATCTCTTTGTTCACTGGCAGTTTTGAGGCAGAGGATGTGCCCTGCTAATATTGATCATCTGATATAAGAATGAACTCCTGCTTCAGGAAAAATCTATGGTCTCCCAAAAATAAAATTTTAGAACTTAGGCCAATACTTGGCCACCTGATGTGAAGAACTGACCCATTGGAAAAGACCCTGATGCTGGGAAAGATTGAGGGTGGGGGGAGAAGGGGACCTCAGAGGATAAGATGGTTGGATGGCATCACTGACTCAATGGACATGAGTTTGAGTAGACTCCAGGAGTTGGTGATGGAGAAGGAAGCCTGACATGCTGCAATCCATGGGATCGCAAAGAGTCCGACATGACTGAGCAACTGCACTGAACTGAGGTGATTACAAATGATTGATTCTTCTCAAATAAATCAATAATATTAAAATTCTCCATGCACCTTGAGGAGACAATGATAAAAATGATAGACATAGATCAGGACTGCTTCACCAATGAAACACTGTCCATTTGGAAAGAAAAATATATGGGAGTAAGCATCCCCTGACAAAATATAAATACGTACATAAACACAATTTAGCATGAACATATTTCATTGTATTAAAATTTTTAAACTATCATTGTAAAAGCAATGCTCCATTAGAAGAATGAGTCATGATTTACTTAAATAATTTTCCCATAATGTTGATGATTTTGGAAGATAATCAGTGTTCAACTGCACTTATTTCTCTCCTTCAGAAGACATTTTCTAGTTATACAGTAATTCTTGGCAGAGCCATTTACCTAATGTGCTTTATAGTCACTTTCTTTTTTGTCTAGGTAGACAAGCTAGTGAAAAAATTAAACTTTTTCCTGAAAATAATTAAGCAGATTGGAATTATTCACTCTTCAGTTTCATAATCCTTTAAATCTTAGGCTATTATATTTTATCTCTTTTTAGGATACTAGTTATGAATTCCTTTGAGAAAGTATCTTGATTCTCACTCCAGTTATTTATGATTTAAATTTACATATTGCCTTTCTTCTGAAAAGCTTATGGCATTGAATAAAAACACTTTCAACATTCATTAAACATCTGTCATGATCTAGTGCTAAAAAAAAGCAGCAGGGAAGCTTTACAACAATAACTGAAAAAATATGATGAGAAAAAAGAATATAATAAATAGTAATAATAGCAATATATTAAAATCAGAGCCCTCACATCCAGCTGCAAAAGCATTTTTAATTTTGCCTTAAATATATAAATAACACATAATCCTTTTTCTAGACAAATAGTTGATTTTTGAAGATAATATGCAACCTCTTAGCTCAGCTAATTTGTGAAATTCTATGTTTAAAATGATTATCAATTTGCATTCTAAGATTTTTTGTTTGGGAATTTACCATTCATCTTTTAGTACTGAGATAAATTCCAGTTGGCTAGGCAGGCAAGGATATATAGTATTTGGATCTCTATGATCACCTCTGCTAGAGACAGAAATTTGCCTGACATACTGAGATATACCTACAGACAAGAAACAAGCAAACAAAAAAGTGAGTGAAAAATATTCATCAAAAGATAAAAGACCTGCATAGCAACAATTACTATTTGTGAGGAACAGGAAAAATGGCCAAGAGATTTTTACATTTGTAGAATGTAGAAAAAAAAAAAAAATCCTCTAAAATGTAAGTGGTCCCTATCAAACTAAGGAGTCACAACTTGAATGGAAATCTCAGTGGAATAATCTGGGAACACAGCCAAAACTAAGCAAGAGTTTATCAATCTCCCATTCACAGGCAAAGACAAAGGACTGTGGAAAGGTCAAAAGATGCCAGAATGTTGAAGAAACTCTCAAATTAATCAAATAAAGCCCCTTTCTAGAATTAAAAACTAGCACTGAGAAGAAACTGTTCAGAGAAGTTTTATTGAAAAGTATAAGAACATTGGTCAAAGAAAAGAGTGGAGCCATTTATTATAAGATGGAGAAAATTAATGAGCAGGATAAGAGGCAACAAATGCCATTTACTGGAAACATATATCTAGAAAGCATTTATAAAATTTAGCTATAATTGCAAAAAAGATCATGTAATTTTAGAATGTAATGAGGTATAAATAAAATAATATACACTGTAACTTGAAAAATTCAGACATATATATATATATATATAAAAGAAAAACTTAAAAAGAGAGCTGATATTATGCAGGAAAAGATTATAAATGATAAATATTCTTATTTTGATGTTGGATATTAACCTAGACAATACAAAAGGTAAATAAAAAGATACCACAAATAACGTCATAAAATAAATGAATGATAGAAAGGTGAAAAAGATTTTAAAAACAAGATATATGTAGAGGTAAGAACTTCCATGAAATTAAAAGACGATTACTCCTTGGAAGAAAAGTTATGACCAAATTAGATAGCATATTCAAAAGCAGAGTCATTACTTTGCCAACTAAGGTCCGTCTAGTCAAGGCTATGGTTTNGAAAAAAAAATTAATGGAGATTTTACAGTCCTGTAAGTATCACTGACAAAAAAGTAAACAAAAACTCTGCATTCACAGATATGCTGATAATGTTGTATTATCAGTGTTATTACAATGATGCTAGTGGTAAAGAATCCACCTGCTAATGCAGGAGGCACAAAAGACACAGGTTCAATCCCTGGGTCAGGAAGATCCCTGGGAGTAGCAAATGGCAGCCCACTCCAGTAGTGTTAGTAGTATATAATTAAGGTTGAGGAGACATCTGAGTAGTCCACACCTGCATCGAGTAGATAAAATTTTCTTTCTTATAGCAGCTCCCTTTAAAAGTCAAGTGGTAGACATATTTGGCTAGTGTTTATTTGTTCATGCAGTTGTTAAATTATGATTGAGTTTTGCTAATTCTGAAAATGTGGACTCATAATCATTTCAGCTATAAGCCTAACTCTTTTAAATATACCACTACTTAATCTGCTAGGATTTTTAGAATCTTTTTTTTTCTAAAACTAGGTCATGAAGATTCATGTTCCAATTAATAAAAAAACTAAATTATGTATTACTACCTTAAACATCCATTAGGAGTTAAAAAATTTAACTCAGTATCCACAGTTGTCATCTACACTATACTTTGATGACATGATGGATTAATATTCAAAACAACTGAGCAATAGCTCATATTTTCTTGAACAGTGGGAATCACATGAGTCTTGTAAACTGAAATTACAGGGTTATTTTTTTATGTATAAATTATTTCATTTATTTAGTGTTCTTTTTTATTTTTTTTTTAGAGCTTCCATTTTACTTTATTTTACTTTACAGTACTCTATTGGTTTTGGCATACATTGACACGAATCTGCCACGGGTGTACACGAACTCCCAAACATGAACTCCCCTCCCACCTCCCACCCCACATCATCCCTCCGGATCATCCCTATACACCAGCCCCAAGCATCCTGCATCCTGCATTGAACATAGACTGGTGATTCATTTCTTACATAATAGTATACATATTTCAATGCTATTCTCCCTCACCAAATAGAATAAAATAAAATAGTAAGA
>SJYX01020612.1:0-23953 GCA_006410675.1 Oreotragus oreotragus | reverse complement strand
AAAAAAAAAAAACTGAATATTGAAATTAAACCTGAATATTACCAACAATAAAGAGAGGGTATGTCTGGTAATATTCTATTTCATGTACCGTTATCCAATTATTAAAAGTTTTGAAGACCATACACATAGAAAACTATTAATGTCATAACAACACTAATAATGACTTACTTCTTGTCAGGTACTGTTCTAAGCGCTTTATGTACTTTAATTCATTTAACAATAATGCTAGGACAATACTAATGGCACAAAGCATTACTATTGGAGGTTGTTTTTTTTCTTTTGAGCCAGAAACCATTGAGAATTTAATGAAAGTTTTCAATGCTGACATTTTCCACAAAAAAAGCACAACATTTTGCACACCACTTCAGAGGGTTCCTAGGTCCCAGGTAAAAAACCCTGTGTGATCAGTATGTTTACCACAGCGTAAGAAACAGGCGTATGGAAAACACAGGGCAATACAGCCAGGTGGAACTGCTCTACACTGGGCTGTGGGTCTCCATATTCAGTGGAAGAGAAAGCACAGACCGTGTCTAGCTGGGAAGGACTTTTGTGTAAGTTACCAAGGTGGGGGGTGGGAGAGCAGAAGGGGTGATCCATGAGAATTTTTAAGTCAAACAAACCCTGAGCTCAACCCAAGCTTGACAGATGACTANACAGACCGTGTCTAGCTGGGAAGGACTTTTGTGTAAGTTACCAAGGTGGGGGGTGGGAGAGCAGAAGGGGTGATCCATGAGAATTTTTAAGTCAAACAAACCCTGAGCTCAACCCAAGCTTGACAGATGACTAACTATGTAACACTGGGTGAGTCAGTCTTAGTTCCCTTTGGGTAAAAGGCCAGAGTTCTTCACAAGACTGCTATAAATGTACATCTAAAGGGTGTTCTATAAAAGATAATCCTCTCCCTACATAATTACTGAACAATTTAAAAAATTAACATTACCTACCCCAAACTCAGGATTTCCCTGGTGGCTCAGTGGTAAAGAATCCACCTGCCAATGCAGGGGATGTGGATCCCTGATCCCTGATCCAGGAGAATCCCCTGGAAAAGGAAATGGCAACAATCCGGGAAATGGCAACAATCCAGTATTCTTGCCCAGGAAATCCCACAGACAGAGGACCCTGGCAGGCTATAGCCCACGGGGTCACAAAAAGTCCAGCATGGCTGAGCAACTGAATGCTGCCACCGCCAAACTCATCTGAAAAGCGAACAAACTAGCTACCATCCCCTGAACCTCAATACACACGAGTCTGCCAAGCGCATCCCAGCCCACTAGTCACCCCAGCCACCTTTCTCCCCGTCCTGCAAGTGGAAAACAGACCAACAGCAATATGTAAACTGAGCTTTGCCCCTTACTACAAACACAACTAGTGTCAGAGCTGCCGCAGCATTAAAAATATAACTCGAAACACACTGCAGAAGAGAGTCATAAATACCGAAACATTTGCTGTATACGACATGAAACCCTCTGCCCCCAGTGGCAGAAAGCACAGCGCTTCACTTGACCACAGTCCACTTCTCAACTTGTTGAGCAAAAAAGAGGTCTCCCAACTACTCAAATCTGCAGAAACCCGGTTTGGAGAGGTTGGTTTTGTTCTGGTTTTTACACTACAGTCAGGGCTAATAAAGAGGCTATTACACTGCATTCAAGCCTAGAATTTTCACTGACACTCCCCCTCACCAGCTGGGGAAAGATAGCACAGGGCATCAGGAAGCCCTCCAGAGGAAATGCGTCCCTCCCCAGTGAACTTAGGGAAGACAGAACGGCCCTCAGCCCACACTCCGCAAGCACAGCTACGTGTGGGTGCACAAGTATGTCGGTGCAAGACACTCTGGAGGCGCTTCACATCAAAATGGCATCTTAAAGGTCACACCTCAGAAGTCTACCTTCTATTATACAGAAAAACAAGATTTTTAATTTTAGAATTTTCTTTTACAGATGAAATATTCTACTGAGCACAAGTTCCATTTTGGATTGCAAACTGACGTTCCTTCAAAGTACAGAGTAAAAAGAACTCCACCCACACAGCTTTCTGGATCCCACCTGGCCCCAGACCACACAGTAGCTGCGGGTGCGCCTACTGTCCTGTGAGCACCTGTAACAACTTCCTATCAGGTGAGAGGGAGTTTCTGAGCAAACAGACTTTCTGAGATCCTCTGATTAACTGCAGAATGAAGCTCTATCTTATGAAAGGATGAGGTTTCAAGTTATCATGCAATGTGAAAAAGGCACACAGTCAAAATCAATCTTGAAAAATACCTCAGGAAAACTCCCCACTGGAGGCCAAAAAGTAAAGTCATCTCAGGAAGCGTAAAGCCTTCACTGTCAAAATAACTCCTATACTCATTCACTGAGCACCCAAACAAAGTTGCTGGCTTGTTATTTAAAAGTCATGTTCCACTTAAAACATGAGACCCGAACTTCACATGGTCAAACTCCATCCTGAGTGAGAGAAACCCAAGACTGAGGGTAAGCCCAGCTCCTGCCTCCTCCAGGGCACAGGCACGACTATGATGACTGCACGTGCAGGCGAGGCCTAGCCAGCTTCAGTTTATACCCACCAGCTCAACATAAGCTTTAACAGGCCCCGGTTCACTCTCAGTAGTAGTTTGGACTAGTCTACTACCAACGAACCTGCTCCACGCCTCATGTAGTGAACTCACAACACATCTGGGGTGGTCCATGACCCGTGTTTACCAAGCACATGTGACAAGACTGACGATGTGCCAATTTTGGACCTACAGGTTAAAAAGATTAGCAATTTCTGGGACTTCCCTGGTGGTCCAGTGGCTAAGGCTCCACACTCCCAATGCAGGGGGCCCAGGTTCGACCCTTGGTTGGGGAACTAGGTAGGATGCCACATGCCACACCGTGGGGCCAAAAAACAAAATAAAGTAAAAGCTTATAATGTTTTTTATAAAAAGAACAGGCAATTTCTGCTTCCTCCTTCTTGGAATGCTTGCTATGGGGAGCCCTGAGCCACTGCGTAAGAAATCTCACTGCTCAAGCACAGGCCTTGCGACTGCATGGAGAAGCACAGAGTCCAGGTGTCCCAGCTGCTCAGTGAAGCCAGCAGACGATACCAACCCCGGCAACTCCCACACAGCGACCTCATGAGGCACCCCAAGCAAGCCCAACAGGACAGCTATCCAGGCTCCGCAAGAACCACAAAGTAAGCGCTGTTATGTACAGCTTAGAGGTTTGAGTGGTTTGTCACAATTTTCTGTAATTCCTTATGGAATACTCCAGTGGTAGGTGGAGCTGATTTGATAACCTGATCCAGAAAGGGCAGGATCTTTGGTGATGGCAGTCACCACTTCCCGCCTAATCTCCTAGACAAGGTATGAATCTCAGATCCAGAAACCTAACATAACAAGTAGACAGGCCCAAGAAGATCTGAGAAGGCTAAAGCAGAGAAAGGCTTGAGGTTCAGTTACTGCTCCACTGATGTTAGAAAGGATTCCTGACTTCCAGTGGAATCTCAAACACCTTGAATATTTATCACCATAATGGCTGAAATGCAACAAATAGCCTGTCCAAGATTTCTAAATTCCTGCATGCCACAAAACAACATGACATCTCTACTAGTCATCAAGAAGACAGGATCAAAATCAAGGTACTCCAAGTTGGGTTCTGCCACTCACCAACTGAGACCTTTGGGCAAGCTGGTTAAGCTCTCTAAATCTGTTTCACCATCTGTACAACGCGGATGATACAACTTGTGTTGCAGGATTTTTTTAAGGATTAAATAAGATCGTGTCTGTAAAGCGCTTCAGCAATGTTGGTTCTTACACACACACGTGTGCGCGCGCACACACACAGAGCTATAAACAAAGGTGAGAAAGCCGATAATGCGCCTTCAGAATGACATCAGCTCTTTCACAGTTAGACTATTAAAGACGTATCTAAAAAGGACATATACAAAAGGCACCTACAAGCCAATAAAGATATTCACTGCTGAGAACTCAGGCTAGAAACCTGTATTTTGTAAACTTCCTGGGAAGAGTTTCTGTCCATGTCTTTAAACAAAAAGAAAGTTGCTACTGAGAGACAGATTTGCACCAGGCACTATCCCAGAAGCTGGGGTATGAAAAGCAACTAGATTGAAAAGCTCTCACCTCAGAAAGCTGACCCTACTAGTGGGTGTCTGAGGGAGTCAGACAATAAGCAAAATAAATTAGGACGTATGTCTGATCAATGAGAGTGAATAAAAAAAATAAAGCAAGGAAAGGGAACAGGAAGCAGCTGAAATGCTTAGATAGACTGACTCTGGAAAAAGTTCAGTGAGAATGTGGTATCTCAGTGCAAAGGGAAAGAGATAAGGCCATGAGCCACATGGATTAATGGTTGAGGGGAGGCAGAGGAACAAGAATCAAAGTGAGTGCAGAGACCCTAAGGCAGGTGCGTCTTTGACAACAGTCAAGAAACAGCAAGCAGGCATCTGTGACCGGAGTGGAGCAAAGCTGGAGCTGAGGTCAGGGGTGACAGTGACCAGATCTCAGAGGGATGACCAGGCATCCTGCTCTAGATATCACGAGAAGATGGGCCAGGCCAGAGGGTGCCCAGATACTGGTCACACATGACTGTGGCTTGTCAGAGAGGGTGTGCTTCCAATGAAGTTAACACTTAAATCGGTAGGCTGAATAAAGCCTACCTATTACAAAGACTGTGTTCATAATTTGGATGGCCTGCAACCCATCAGCTGAAGGCCTAAATTGAACAAAAACACTGAGTAAGAGGAAACCTCTCCAACCTGACGACTTGAGCTGGTTCTCAGGCCTCTGAACTCAGGCTAGAACTTACACCGTCCTCTCTCTGGGTCTCCAGCATGCCAAGGGCGTATCTTGGAACTTCTCAGCCACCAGAGTAACATGAGTCAATTCCTTGTAATAAGCCATATAGATATCGACACAGATGGTTCTCCTATTGATTCTGTGTCTTTGGAGAACCCTGCCTGACCAGACTTCAAAGAGGAGTAATCTACAGGGTTTCTTGGGGGTAGACAGGTCAAATAACATGAGGACTGCAAGCTGACCACTGGATCTGGCAACATGGAAGTCACTAGCGATGTTATGAGCGATTTTAGAGGAGTGGGGCCTAAACGGAATGTGTTCAAGAAAGAATAAAGGGATAGGAAAGAAAATATAGACAATTAACTACAAGAGGAATAAAAAAAAGGAAAAGTAACAGTGTTTTATAGGCTACTGAGAATAGTACAACAGAGAAGAAAAATCTAATAGCATTATACACAGAAGAGTAAGTGGAGTAAGCCTTCAAGTAGGAAGAAGGTCGAGGGCGCGTGCAGAGGTGGTGGTCTCGGCCAGGAGCATAAACTCTCACCAGACAAGGCAGAGGGCCAGGCGCACAAGCGGGAGGGGCACACATACCCGTGGGAGCCTGTGGACGTCTCCTTCCAATGGCTTCAGTTTCTTTTCCAGTGAAATCAAGGAAGGATGGGGAAGGAAGAACTGGAAGGTTTAAAGTGAGATATTTAAGTAACGTTCAAGAGAGTAACTAGAGTAAAACAGAATGTGACCGAGAACTGGCCGGCTTGAGTTTGGTGACCAGGATTCTAAAGTCAGACTAGTCACTAGGCTTTCTCAGCCAGGCTTCAGCTGTGCAGACACGAGCAAAGGATAAGCAAGAGGCTGGATTAAACAGGCCACGACAAACGCAGCTGTGCCCCTCCCCCAGACCCCACCTCCCAGCTCCAGCTGCCCTACCAGGCTGCCAAGGCTCGCAAGCTTCACATGCTCAGAGCCCCAGCCCACACCCAACACCCCAGCTGTCCCCACCTCCCCCAGGGGTGAGGGTTGGGCTTTGGTGGGCTTTGTTCTGTCCACTCTAGCACAAGCCACACCAGCTCCAACACCCAAATTCAGCTGCTTTTCCAGCAGGTACTTAAGGAAGCCAAGAGACAAACCCGAATGCACAGAATACTTTAGACCCTGGGAGGCAACTCTGACCATTAAGAGACAGGAGCCAAGGCATGTCTCCGTGGTCCTCCCCACACCCTGTCCCTGGGAGTGTTCTCAGAGGTGCTATGGTTCTCTGGGGACTTTGAGCATTGCTGAGCAACCAGCTAAGGTTCTTGTGAACCAGTGGCCAGCTTGGTAACATACCTTTTCCTATATACTTTCTCTCCTTCTCTGTCTCACTTTCTTGTTCCCCTCTTACTCTAACTTCACATAAACTATTAGCATATAAGCTTTGTCTTATGCTCTCTTTTCTAGCAAGTCCAGGCTAAGACACAGGTTGTGGCTTAGCCAAGATTGTAGATGAAACCAGAAGAACACAAGCGAACAGGAGTAGAGGATGTGATTATAACGACCAACTATGGAACTTAAGTGAACAAAACCATGACAATGCTCAGAGGAAAAGTGGCAGGATCAATGAACTGAAAGTCATGATGGAGCTGAAGTCCGTAGGAAATGGGATGTTGGAAAGACGTGAGCTAAAAAGATCAAGGAGGAACAGTCAGAGATGACAGAGGAGTTTCAGATGATGGTAATCCAAGGGAACGCAAAGAGAGGGATGGGCAGAGAACAGGGGACCTGGAAAGAGGTCAAAGAACTAGGAAGCTGAGGTGCTTAAGGACCAGGGTCACTGTAGTGTAACCGTTGCCCAGCCACTCACAGCAGCTCTGAGATCAGTTATCTCCAGGGATACTGAAATCACAGAGGACTACAGACATTGGACTGTACTCAGCCACAGAAAGGTAGAAGCTACTCCCGTTCTAGGGACAGACTAGTAACTCAGACCCCATACACTGACGATACTTACAGAAACTGAGCAAAATATTTAAAACATGCACTTGAAGCAACAAGACAACTGACAAGGTAAAGTCAGAATGCAGGAGGGATAGGCTTGGGGAGGGAAGGCCAGCCACTGAGGTCACGTTTTTCCCCCAAGGTTGTTTGCCAATTTCACAGGGGACCATTGAGAGACTGAGCAATGCCTCTAACAGGCTTATGGAGCTAGGGCAAAGACACTGGACTGCAGTAGCACTGCACTGGAGCGAGGAGAGAAAGACAGGCGAGAGAGCGCCCATTTCCTGGAGGACACTCCAGCAGGCTAGCCTCCAGGAGTTAAAGATAAAACTGAGGAATACAGACCTTCAAAGGGATTGCACCTTAGCTCTGAATCATTTCAACTGGCTCCTCTGAAAGTGAATTAAGGTGATTCCAGGGTGCTAGTGTAAATATTATCCTGGACCGCAAATTTCTTCTATAATCAATTTTGAAAATTCCAAGTTTGATATAAAACATGTAATAAAAAATGACCAGGCATATGAGGAAAAAAATACAACATGAACAAAAGACAGAAGAAATATAAAATAGAAGCAGATCCACAAGCATTCCACATATTAAGAGTTACCAGATTTTAAAATAATTATACTTACAATGTTCCAGGAGATAGAAAACAAAACATACAATTTTAGTGGAGAACTAGGAACTATATAAAAAAAAAAGAGAACCAAATGGAAGGTCTAAAATTAAAAAAAAAAACTATACAACTGAAACCAAGAACTCAATGGATGGAATTAGAAGCAGACAGAGAAAGACAAGTTAGACCAAAATATGTCAAATGAAGCCCCAAAATATTAAAATTTGAAAAGCATGGACCAGAGGCTAAGAGACAGGGATACAGAACATATATGAAACTGAAATTCCAAAAAGGAAGAGGAGGATGGAACAGAAGCAAGAACTGAGCAACGACTGAGAAGTTTCTAAAATCAATGAAACACAGCAAGCCATGGGAGCCTAAGACTTCTGAGCAAATTAAACAACAGTCATATCTAGGAACATCATAATAAAACAGCTGAAACAAAGAGAAAAAATTTAAGTCACCTTAAAAAAAAGGCAGGTTACAATTACACTACTTTACTAAAAAGACAAAACACAATGAAATACTTCTAAAGTGCTCAAAGAAACCCAATAAAAACAACCTTTCATAATAAGCTTGAAATAAAAACATTTTCAGATAGATTCATCGCTAGCAGGTGTCCCCTAAAAGAATTATCATAGGATATTCTGCAAGCAGAAGAAAAATAAACCCAGATAGAAAATGATGAGGAGACACAAAGAAACAAAAGGCAACAAAAAGGGTAAATATGTTAATAAATCCAAATGAAATAACTGTGTAAGAAAACTGTTTCTTATAGGAGTTAAAACATGTAAGACTCAAAATATAAAACAACCAAGGCACACAGGAAGGTAACTGAAGGGGTCTATAGTCCTCGCACTGTCCTTCAAGAGGGTAAGAGCACTTAGTTTACATCAGATTAATAAATCAAGCATGTAAAAACTGTAATCACTAGGGGAGAAGATTCTGGGAAGATAGTGGAATAAGAGGCACAAGAAATCTGTCTCCCCAACTAGACCACAACTGCACTGGCAGAATCTGGTGATGTAACTACTGTGGAACTCTGGGGTCTACTGAAGGCTTGCAACTTCTAGAAAAAGACTTGGAAAGTACACTGTGTTAATTTCAACTTCAGCTTTTATACCTGCATTCCTGTGTTCATAGCAGCACTATTTACAATAGCCAAGACATGGAAACACATGCCCATTGACAAATGAATGGATAAAGATGTAGTATATATATAAACGGAATATTACTCAGCCTTTAAGAATGAAATAATGCCACGTGCAGCAACATGGATACAACTAGTATCATTTCACCAAGCAAAGTCCGAAGGGACAAGACAAATACTATATGACACCACTTACATGCAGAACCTAAAATATGACACAAATGACCATATCTACAAAACAAAAATAGACTCACAGACATAGAGAACAGACCTGTGGCTGCCAAGGGGGAGAGAGGTGGCAGCTGGATGGATAGAGAGTCTGGGGTTAGAAGATGCAAACCATTAGAGACAGAATGGATGAACAAGGTTGTACTGTACAACACTATACTCAATATTTTGGGATAAATCATAAAGGAAAAGAATATGAAAAAAGTATACATAACTGAATTACTCTGCTATACAGCAGAAAGAGTCAAACTTTTGAAAGTCAAAGACAAAGAGAGATTCTCAAGAGAGAGAAACGACACATCACATCCCAAGGATCCTCAGTAAGAGCACAGGCAGATTTCTCATCAGACACTGGAGGCCAGAAGACAGCAGGTCAGTATACTAGTGCTAAAAGGAAGGACCCATCAAGCAAACACCCTGTATCTGGCAACACTGTTCTTTAAACAGCATTAGAAAGGAAGGAGATTCTGACATATATGACAACAAGAACGAATCTTGAGGACATTATGCCAAATGAAGAAACCAGTCTCTCTTGCACACACACGAAAACAATCAAAAACGGTATGACCCCACTTATATGAGGTCCCTAGAGTAGTCAAATTTCAGAGAGACAGAAAGCAGCGTGGTGGTTGCTAAGGGCTGCGGGGAGGAGGGAATGGAGTGTACTGAATGGGTTGAGTCTCAGTTTCACAAGATGAAAAGCACTCTGGAGATGGATGGTGGCGATGGCTGCACAGCATGAACGCACTGAACACCCTGACCTGTGCACTTGGAAATGATTAAAGACGGTGAATTTTCCATTACATGTATTTTACCGCAATAAAAATATTTAAAATCCAAAATTAAACCTCTCGGGTAACCATTAAGAGAATAGTATTCTGAAAAAGATCATATAAGGACCAAGCTAGGGAGAGAGGGTAGAATAATAATAAACACAAAATGCAAAAGAAGATCAAAGGAACAAGAAAGAGAACAAGTGGGTCAAATAAATAGAAAGCTTTGAATCAGTAGATTTAACTACAAATATATGAGTGAATACTAAGACACTGTGAACAGTACTAATGTCCAAGGTAAAAGCAAAGATTTGCTTTTAAGATTCGGTTGAAAACGTGTATAGACATACCTAAAACATAAGAATAAAGACTGAGAGCACAAAGATAAAAAAGTCACTATGCAAACACTAACGAAAAGAAACTGGCCTGCTTATATTGACAAGGCAAGAAGCGTTAGGAGAGGCAAGGAGTGACACTCTGTCACTGGGGTTGGTTCCACAGCAATCCTGGGAGAGGCAGCAAAAAGCAGTACTGAGTGGTATAAATCTTTGACATCACAGTCATTGTGGTGTTTTATGGAAGAGGAAAAAATGGTACAGCAGTGGTAACACAGAACAAGGAAGATATCCCGCAGTGACAGGAGGAATGTGGGGGGAAAGCAGGGTCCACTTGAGAGGGCTGCAGGGAAAACGGTGTCACCAGGAAACCACCAAGCTGCAGTAAGAACAAGAAGGTGAGGGACGTCACAAAAGAAACGGAGGATCAGAGGGATTCTGCTGCTGCACCCTGAGTTTAAGGCTGAATGAATATAAGTGTCCAGAGAAGGTCAGGGGTACGAGATGGGATCAAAAAGAACATACAGTCTTAGAGAGCCCACAGAACGAGGGAGTGCCCTAGGAACCCTGGCCTTCCTGGTGACTGATTATTAAGGAAAAAAGCACATAATGAGATCAATACCAAAGGCAAAGCGCGACAGAGATGCTAGGAGCGCTGAGGGAGGGGATGGTGGGGTGCGGATCCGCCAGAACACCTGAAGTTCTGGGGCTTCCTCTGAACTTCTGTTGAAGCCTTGAGGTTGGCAGGGTAGCCATCTCATTCTGAGCACAGGAACGCTTTCTTGATCCCCTGAAAAAGGCTGGGACTCTGACCTGGGATTTTAAAGGGCCAATAAACCTCTGGTAGCTACCAAAAGGAGGGTTAGTCTCAGAGGAAGAAGCAGATCTGGTTACACAGCCCTCTCCCAAATCTACCTAGGGAGTTCCTAACTGCCCAACACCCAGAAGAGTTTACACTGTCTCTAACAGAGTTGTTAAACACAATTATTCTCACAAAAGAAAATGTTACTTTTCTATCAAAGGAATCAGGCTAAGGACAGTTCACCAGTTCTGCGCCTTTGTACTGCATTAATTTTTTTTTTATTCAAAAGATTTGTATTCTGTGCCAACTAGATGTTCAACAATGTTCTAGACTCTGAGGATACAGCAGTAAACAAAGACCTGGGCCTTTATGGAGTCTAAATTTTAGAACAGACACTAAACAAATGTACACATTTATGTTAGTAAGTGCTACAAAAATAAGAAACAGTATAGGTTAAGAGCTTCCCGGGTGACTCTGGTAAAGAATCCATCTGCCAATGCAAGATACTAGGGTTCAGTTCCTGGGTCAGGAAGATCCCCTGGAGAAGGAAATGGCAACACATCACACTACTCTTGCCTGGAAAATCCCATGGACAGAGGAGGCTACTTACAGTCCAGGGGGGCTGCAGAAGAATCGGACACGACTGAGTGTGCACACACACGTTACAGAAAGCACAAAGGAACATGTTTTTAAAAAAGCACAGGGATGTAATGAGAAAACCTAGAATGAGGGAAACTCAGCCAGACAATCTAGTGGTTTTCTATAATTAAATTATGAGAGAAATAAAAAAGGGTGAAATTTAGATATTAAAATTCATGTGTGTGCTTTTGGCCCACATGGGAGTAGCAGAGACCAGAATTACCCTCCTCCTTGAAAAATCCAAACAAACATGGAACAGCGGTATTCCAGACGACGCACCTCAGCGATAGCTCAACGATGGGAAACGGGAGGTGACCCTACTGTTGCCCCAGCTTCCTGTTCTGAGAGCTTCCACGCCATGGAGCCAGGAAAGTGAAGTCACCGCTACAGGTAGCTACAAAGATGGCAAATATATTTATTTTTAAATGTTCAATACCATCTGTCAGTAGGCAAATGTAAGCTAAAACCACTGTATGATACCACGACATACACATTAGTATGTCTAAAATTAAAATGACTGACCATCCCACATGTTAGCAAGGTTGTGGAACAACTGGAACTCTCATACACTGCTGCTAAGAATGCAAAATTATATTGGATAAACCCCCTTTGGGGAAGTCTGCAGTTCCTTAAAAACTTAGGTATACAACTACTATATGATTTCATCCTGAATATTTACCACAAGAGAAGGAAATATATGCTCACACACAGACTTGTACACGATATTATTCACGCGTGCTCAGTCGTGTCCAACTCTTTGTGACCCTATGAACTGTAGCCCGCCAGGCTCCTCTGTCCATGGGATTTTCCAGGCAAGAACACTGGAGTGGGTTGCCATTCCTACTCCAGGGGATCTTCCCGAACCAGGGATCGAACCTACATCTCCTACATTGGCGGGCAGATTCTCTGCCACTGTGCCACCTGGAAAGCCAAGTTCATCACCACCTACCTATAATTTTTTTAATAAAATACATATAAGGGGGAAGGTATATTGTTAAGTATTACTCTATAATTCTGGGATTTCTAAATGACACATACTACTCATACTAATATTTGTCACAGCCCAACAATGGAAATAACTCAAATGTCCATCAAGAGGTGAGTGAATAAAAAAATTCTGGTGTATTCATACAATATGACTAAGCAATAAAAATTAATCAAATGATACACACAACAAGGTGGATGAGTCTCAAAATAATTATGCTGAAAGAAGCCAGATGTCAAGATAGTACAGATTAAGTTAAGCTTTCATTTATATAAAACACAAGAAAATGCAAACTACATTTTGCATTTTCAGTAACAGGAAGCAGATGAGTGGCTGCTTGGGGGAGGAAGGGCAACTAGCAGGAATCACAAGGAGCAATGAGGAAACTTGGGTGTGGGGTGATGAATATATTCAGTCTCTCTTTTTTTTTTTTTTTTTTAATATTCAGTCTCTTGATTGTGGAAATAATTTCACAGGTGTGTACATATGTCAAAACTAATCAAACTGTACACTTTAAATATGACAGTTTACAGAGTGTCAGTTACACCTCAATAAAGCTACTTTTTTAAATGCAACATGTGCATCATTTTGAATGCTGGTCTAAACAACTGTTTAAAAAGAGCTGACTCTGGAGATTTAATCACACAAAGGAACAAACATTTTTAC
The DNA here is from genome assembly GCA_006410675.1 of Oreotragus oreotragus. Classification (NCBI taxonomy): domain Eukaryota; kingdom Metazoa; phylum Chordata; class Mammalia; order Artiodactyla; family Bovidae; genus Oreotragus; species Oreotragus oreotragus. The sequence continues at coordinate 10,990 of SJYX01020612.1, read as the reverse complement.
TTAATAGTGCTATCTGTGGTTATATATTTGCTGATGCTGTTGTTGTCTTTTACATTTAAAGACAACTATTTTAAAGCAGTTCCAGGTTGACAGCAAGACTGAGAGGAGGATACAGAGATTTCCCATATACTCTCTGCACCCACCCATGACAGCTGCTCCCACCATCAGCACCCCACCGGAGCAGGACATCTGTCACAACTGATGGACGTGTCCTGACACATCATAATCACACAAAGCCCAGCACACACCAGGGCTCAGTTCTCGGCCGGACACTCTGAGTCTGCACAAACGTGTAACAGCAGGTATCCATTACTATGCATTCAACAGTGTTTTTTCTCTGCTCTAACAATCTGTTCTGCCTAATCATTCCTCCTCCTACTCTAACCTCCGGCAGCCACTCATCTTTTTACTGTCACAGGATATCATCGAGTTGAAAGAGTACAATATGAAGCTAGACTGTCTGTATTTTAGAGACAGCATACTTACAGATGGATAGTAGGTAGGTCAAGATAGGCCTCATTGAGAAGGTAATATTTAAGCAAAGATTTGAAAGACACAAAGGAGATAAAAATTAAAATAGTAACACAAGAACCAGACTAAATAGGTCTCCTAAGGCCACTGTGAGGTTCTGGGCAGTAGAGAAACATGCTGACTTACACTTCAGCATGTGGAAGCAGAACACTTACTGGAAGGCAAGCTCAGTAATTCANAAAGGAGATAAAAATTAAAATAGTAACACAAGAACCAGACTAAATAGGTCTCCTAAGGCCACTGTGAGGTTCTGGGCAGTAGAGAAACATGCTGACTTACACTTCAGCATGTGGAAGCAGAACACTTACTGGAAGGCAAGCTCAGTAATTCATGTTACAGACGACAGTGCACAGGAGGACAGCCGCAGTAGAGGCCAAGAGGAGCTATCTGTTCTCCAGGCTGGCAGGGACGGCTTGCAGGTAGGATGGGAAAATGATATGGGGAGTTCCCACCCTCAATGGGCAGGGAGAAGACAACAAGAAAGTCAGTAATTACCTAAAGAGACAGAAGTGCTGTAACAGACATAAATCCAAGGTTCAACAGGAAGACAGACGAGGCAGACCCAAGTTAGGGGAGAGATGGCAGGACAGTCCACGAAAGCTCCCCATAAATGTTGCCTGACTTATGTGCGGGTGTCTCAGCCTCAAAAGAGCTACATTCTCTACTGCCAGAATGGTACCACCAATCAGCAAGTCACTTTGGCCAAGACCCCAGGAGCTGTCGTCCCCCCCGTGCCACACATTAAATCCATCGTTTCAGTCTGTCTACCGTAACCACTTAAGAGCCTGCCAGCACATCCTCGTCTCCCAGCCACCTTCACAGCATCCCCTCACCACTTAACTCCAGGAGGGCCAGGTGTGCAGTCTGTTCACAGTGCCAGCAGTGTCTGGCACATAGTACATGCTCATTTACGAGTTTCTGAATAAGTGGTCTTCTCTGCCTTCCATTAATTCATTCTCACAAGCTCTCCTCATCACAATAACCAATGGTCTTTCCAAACTGCAGTTACATTCACAGCACTCTGTGGCTCACAGTTCTCTAGTCTGAACTTCACTGGTGGGCCAGTGGTTGGTGGGGGACGTGGGTCCCATCCTTAGCCAGGCAACTAAGACTCCTAAGCCCACCAGCCCAGCCCCCATATCGCACCAGCCCAGCCCGAGCCCCACAGTGAAGAGCCTGCACACGGCCGCTAAGACCCAACACGGCCATAAATAAATACATACAACATTTTTTAGAAAAAGAAGTTATGAAATGAATTTTTAAAAACACACATGGTCGACACCTGTGACACAGTATTATTTCACAAAAATATTACACTACTGCCTCCATAACACAAACGTTAGGAGGGTTATTTTTAAGAGAAATAAGTCTTAAATGATTATTAAAGTTCATTTAATTTTGCACAGCAAAGGGAACCACTGAAAAAAAAAAACAAAAGGACAACCTATAGAATGGGAGAAAATACTTGCAAATGATGCAACCAACAAGGGGCTAATGTACAAAATATACAAACAGCTCGTAAAACTCAGTATCAGAAAAACCCCCAATTCAGACAACCCAATCAAAAGATGGGCAGAAGACCTGAAGAGACATTTTTCCAAAGAAGAAATACAGATGGCCAACAGACACACGAAAAGAGCCTTAACATCACTAATTATTAAAGAAACGCAAATCAGAACCACGGTGAGGTAACTCCTCACACCAGTCAGAATGACCATCATCAAAAAGTCTACAAATAACAAATGCTGGAGAAGATGAAGAGAAAAGGGAACTCTGGAACATCGCCGGTGGGAATGTAAACTGGTACAGCCACTATGGAAAAGAGTATACTGCTCCTGCTGCTGAGTCGCTTCAGTCGTGTCCGACTCGGTGCAACCCCAGAGACGGCAGCCCACCAGGCTCCCCGTCCCTGGGATTCTCCAGGCAAGAACACTGGAGTGGATTGCCATTTCCTTCTCCAATGCACGAAAGTGCAAAGTGAAAGTGAAGTCGCTCAGTCAGGTCCGACTCCCAGCGACCCCACGGACTGCAGCCTACCAGGCTCCGCCATCCATGGGATTTTCCAGGCAAGAGTACTGGAGTGAATTGCCGAACAGTATGGAGGGTCCTTAAAAAACTAAAAATAAAACTATTATATGATCCAGCAATTCCACTTCTAAGTATATATCCAAAAAAAAAAAACCACACTAATTCAAAAAGATAAATGAAAAAAAAAAATGCGCACCAATGGTCACAGAAGCACTATTTGGTACAACAGCCAACACACGAAAGTAACTCAAGTGCCCGACAACAGACAATATGATTAAGAAGATGTGATACACACACACACACACACACACACACGAACGTGAGTCACAAAAAAAAGAACAAAATATTGCCATTTGTGGCAATGTGGATAGACCCAGAATAATATTATGCTTAGTGAAATAAATCAGACAAACTGTATTATACTGCTTACACATGGAATCTGAAAAATAAAATAAATGAATGTATATGCAAAACAGAAACAAGACTCACAGATACAGAAAACAAGCTCATGGTTACCAAAGGGAAGAGAGAAGAGGGGAAGGGAAAGTTAGGGGTATGGAATTAACAGATATAAAATACTATATATATACAATAGATAAACAACAAGAATTTACAGCACAGCTAAGGGAGCTATATCCATTATCTTATAATAACTTATAATGGAGTAATAATNAGAGGAGCTATCTGTTCTCCAGGCTGGCAGGGACGGCTTGCAGGTAGGATGGGAAAATGATATGGGGAGTTCCCACCCTCAATGGGCAGGGAGAAGACAACAAGAAAGTCAGTAATTACCTAAAGAGACAGAAGTGCTGTAACAGACATAAATCCAAGGTTCAACAGGAAGACAGACGAGGCAGACCCAAGTTAGGGGAGAGATGGCAGGACAGTCCACGAAAGCTCCCCATAAATGTTGCCTGACTTATGTGCGGGTGTCTCAGCCTCAAAAGAGCTACATTCTCTACTGCCAGAATGGTACCACCAATCAGCAAGTCACTTTGGCCAAGACCCCAGGAGCTGTCGTCCCCCCCGTGCCACACATTAAATCCATCGTTTCAGTCTGTCTACCGTAACCACTTAAGAGCCTGCCAGCACATCCTCGTCTCCCAGCCACCTTCACAGCATCCCCTCACCACTTAACTCCAGGAGGGCCAGGTGTGCAGTCTGTTCACAGTGCCAACAGTGTCTGGCACATAGTACATGCTCATTTACGAGTTTCTGAATAAGTGGTCTTCTCTGCCTTCCATTAATTCATTCTCACAAGCTCTCCTCATCACAATAACCAATGGTCTTTCCAAACTGCAGTTACATTCACAGCACTCTGTGGCTCACAGTTCTCTAGTCTGAACTTCACTGGTGGGCCAGTGGTTGGTGGGGGACGTGGGTCCCATCCTTAGCCAGGCAACTAAGACTCCTAAGCCCACCAGCCCAGCCCCCATATCGCACCAGCCCAGCCCGAGCCCCACAGTGAAGAGCCTGCACACGGCCGCTAAGACCCAACACTGCCATAAATAAATACATACAACATTTTTTAGAAAAAGAAGTTATGAAATGAATTTTTAAAAACACACATGGTCGACACCTGTGACACAGTATTATTTCACAAAAATATTACACTACTGCCTCCATAACACAAACGTTAGGAGGGTTATTTTTAAGAGAAATAAGTCTTAAATGATTATTAAAGTTCATTTAATTTTGCACAGCAAAGGGAACCACTGAAAAAAAAAAACAAAAGGACAACCTATAGAATGGGAGAAAATACTTGCAAATGATGCAACCAACAAGGGGCTAATGTACAAAATATACAAACAGCTCGTAAAACTCAGTATCAGAAAAACCCCCAATTCAGACAACCCAATCAAAAGATGGGCAGAAGACCTGAAGAGACATTTTTCCAAAGAAGAAATACAGATGGCCAACAGACACACGAAAAGAGCCTTAACATCACTAATTATTAAAGAAACGCAAATCAGAACCACGGTGAGGTAACTCCTCACACCAGTCAGAATGACCATCATCAAAAAGTCTACAAATAACAAATGCTGGAGAAGATGAAGAGAAAAGGGAACTCTGGAACATCGCCGGTGGGAATGTAAACTGGTACAGCCACTATGGAAAAGAGTATACTGCTCCTGCTGCTGAGTCGTTTCAGTCGTGTCCGACTCGGTGCAACCCCAGAGACGGCAGCCCACCAGGCTCCCCGTCCCTGGGATTCTCCAGGCAAGAACACTGGAGTGGATTGCCATTTCCTTCTCCAATGCACGAAAGTGCAAAGTGAAAGTGAAGTCGCTCAGTCAGGTCCGACTCCCAGCGACCCCACGGACTGCAGCCTACCAGGCTCCGCCATCCATGGGATTTTCCAGGCAAGAGTACTGGAGTGAATTGCCGAACAGTATGGAGGGTCCTTAAAAAACTAAAAATAAAACTATTATATGATCCAGCAATTCCACTTCTAAGTATATATCCAAAAAAAAAAAACCACACTAATTCAAAAAGATAAATGAAAAAAAAAAATGCGCACCAATGGTCACAGAAGCACTATTTGGTACAACAGCCAACACACGAAAGTAACTCAAGTGCCTGACAACAGACAATATGATTAAGAAGATGTGATACACACACACACACACGAACGTGAGTCACAAAAAAAGAACAAAATATTGCCATTTGTGGCAATGTGGATAGACCCAGAATAATATTATGCTTAGTGAAATAAATCAGACAAACTGTATTATACTGCTTACACATGGAATCTGAAAAATAAAATAAATGAATGTATATGCAAAACAGAAACAAGACTCACAGATACAGAAAACAAGCTCATGGTTACCAAAGGGAAGAGAGAAGAGGGGAAGGGAAAGTTAGGGGTATGGAATTAACAGATATAAAATACTATATATATACAATAGATAAACAACAAGAATTTACAGCACAGCTAAGGGAGCTATATCCATTATCTTATAATAACTTATAATGGAGTAATAATGTGTAAAAACACTGAATCACTATGCTGTATATTCAAAACTAACACAATATTGTAAACCAACTATAAGTAAAATAAAATAGGTAGTTTCCTGGTAGCCTAGTGATTAGGACTCCACGCTTTCATTGTCATGGCCCAGGTTCAGTCTTTGGCTGGGGAACTGAGATCTTGCAAGCCACACGATGCAATCAAAAACAAATAAATAATAAAATAAAATAAAAACATTTAAATAACATTTAAAATAAATTCCAAATGGGGAATGACTGCTAATAAGTACAGGGTTTCAGACAGTGGTAATGGTTGCACAACTCTGTAAATACACTGAAAATTGCCAAGTTGTACACTTTAAGAGAGTAAACTTTATGGATGTCAATTATATCTTAGTAAAGTTATTATTTAAAAATTAAATGAGCTCCTCAGCTTAGCACACACAGCCTCAGTGATCTGTCATATGCCTGCCTCTTCACTCAGATCAAACTTCCTCAAAAACATCACATCTCTCAGTCCTGGAGAGCTCCCCTTCATCTACCCTTCCAGATCAACCTCAGGATCACCTGGGAAAGCCTTCTCCTCCACACCAATTTCAACCACCACCACCACCCCGCCCCTAGAACACAGGCACACTGTATTACACAGCACTCACCACAACCCAGTTGAGGCATTTTAAGACTACTGGATCTAGAAAGTATCCAAAAGACTAACACACAACTTCATTTTCTATAATGTGGAAAAGCAAATTTACTAAACTTTAGCCAAAAAGTGTTTTTATTTATTTGGCTAAAGATGGCTGCCAGACAATACAGGACTCAAAAATATTTCTATTGCTTTCTACATGTTCAAATTCTCCATAAGCAAAAAAGCAACTCATCAATGTTTAGGAAAACTATGCAAGTGTAAAATCCTGTAACAGAGGAAAAATTATTGTTTTTAGACCACCAGAAATAAAAGAAGTCCATCATTTTTTCACACAAGTTCCTTAAAACAGTACAAAAGTACTATGGGTAAAAAGCTAGACAATACATGTCAGAGAGGAATTATGTTCCTGAAAAGCTAAAACTAGAAAACACCTAATTACATCTCATCCTGCTTTTTCCAGAGCATAATTCCAATCTCATACATGTTCTTAAACTGTTTTTTTCCTTTACAATTAAACACAGTCCACCAATGAACGTGTCCAAGTGAGGGAAAAGCTGCATGTTTTTAGACTGCCTAATGATCATTGGCCTGTCTCATCTGCACCAAACTTTCTAGAACTTACACTTCAAATCACTGGTATTAACCCTTCACTGGTATTAACACTTTCGCTTTGCTACTGCTACTTGATCACATAAGACAGAAAGTGTGATTTAAAACTTTTTTACAGCAAAAGAACTCTTATTTTTAAAATTACCTAGAAACTTAAAATGCAAAACTAAATAAAAGCTCAGTTATTCCAGTTCAGATCCTGTTAGCAGGCAAGGGCCTGCATGCCCACCCCCAGCCTCTCTGCTCCACCAAACGCTGTACAAAACGGCAGTGCCATGGAAGCTGGCCCACTGCCACACAAGCAGAACACCAGCAAGGGCTCAGAATGAGAGTTCATCAGTTATACAAACCCTGATGCAGTTCAGGAGCATCAATACATGGCATATGAAAGCGGCAGATGTTCAAAATCTAGAAGACATCAAGCTGCAAATGGCTAGGAAACAATGAAAATTCTATAAGAAGGGCTTCAAAAGGTAATACCAATTTTATTACAAATATTCGTTTTTTTACATCCCAGCAAGATGGCTCCCCTGTCCATGGGATTTTTCAGTCAACCTGGTGGGCTACAGTCCATGGGTCACAAAAGAGTCAGACACAATTGAGTGACTAAGCACAGCAAAATGGAGATCTTACACAGTCTAAGAAGGAGATATTTCCTAAATTACACTTTTCAAAGAGAAAAGTATACTTTTATCTGAAAAAAAAAATTAGTTCTTAACTAGGGCTAATAACTTTTAAAGCTAACTTTTAATAGTTTTAATTTACATTAATAATTTATTTTATAAAGAATAGTAAACTCAAAAAAAACTATTGTGCTTTGGAAAATTCTGGGCTAGAATCATTCGATTTCAATGAGTAAGCAATTAGTCTGAGCACTTTGTCATGGGCACTAAAATGAATAGTGGCTATATAAAAACATGAAATTTTAATATCCTGGTTTCCAAAAGCACTTACAGAAGGCTTCCATGAACGTAAGACTCAAAAGTTTAAAAGCTACAACACACCGAAGCAATCTTCAGAAAAAACAACAAAACTGAGAGTATAATAATGTTCCCTGATTTCAAACCATATTACAAAGCTGAAGTCACCAAAACAGTATGCTACTGGACCCGAAAAGACACACAGAAAAACAGAACAGAATATGGAGCTCAGACATAAGCCTGCATTTATTCAGTCAATTAATCCATGACAAAGGAGACAAGAATATTCAACAGGGGAAAGACAGCCTCTTCAATAAATGGTGCTGGAAAAATTGGACAGCAACATGCAAAAGAATAAAACTGGACTACTTTCTCACACCATATACAAAAATAAACTCAAAAAGGATTAAAGACTTTAAGACCTAAAACCATACAACTCCTAGAAGGAAACACAGGCAGTCCATCTGGTTACTAGAAGGGATGGGGTGGGGGTGGGAGTGGTTGTGAAACAGAGGACGGGGAAAGAGATACAAATCTTCAGTTTGTAAAAACAAACCTCCAGTCATGGGGGTGTAACAGACAGCGTTAAGGTGTACGGTCAATAACACTGTGCAACCCTGTATGGGGACAGATGGTTACCAGACTTACACTGGTGATCATTTCATAACACATGCAAAAGTCAAATCATTATGCAGTATACCTGAAACTAACATAACACTGTACATTAACTATGCAACAATTTTTTTAAAAAGCCCCAACAGCTTTAAGAAGAAATGAAAAAGATTAAGAGTAACAGACAACATGTAAATGTGTACTAATATTTTCTTTAAAAAACAAAATAAAACCAATTCCTCTACTTTTCTTTTTAAAAAAACCTAAACTTCTGTTTCCAGCCAAGGTGGGGTGAACCAGATTTATCCTATCATTATAAACAACTAAGGGCTTCCCTGATAGCTCAGTTGGTAAAGAATCTCCCTGCAATGCTGGAGACCCTGGTTTGATTCCTGGGTCGGAAAGATCCCCTGGAGAAGGGAAAGGCTACCCACTCCAGTATTCTAGCCTGGAGAATTCCATGGACTGTATNAACAACTAAGGGCTTCCCTGATAGCTCAGTTGGTAAAGAATCTCCCTGCAATGCTGGAGACCCTGGTTTGATTCCTGGGTCGGAAAGATCCCCTGGAGAAGGGAAAGGCTACCCACTCCAGTATTCTAGCCTGGAGAATTCCATGGACTGTATAGTCTATGTGGTTGCAAAGAGTCGGACACGACTGAGCAACTTTCACTTTCACTTCACTTTCACTATAAACAACTAAAGACCAGTCAAACCTACAAAGCGACAGTCTTCAAGACAGTGGGCATCAAGCAGCAGAGTACACCAGCCCTGAGAGACAGGAAACAGACAGAGTCAACTCCACAACTGCCCCAGCCCACTGCCTAGAGAGAGCTCCCAGCTGGCAGCACAGGGAGGGAGAGCCCAAGGAAGCCAAGCAGTTTCCCCAAGTTTAGGAAGCAAGCTGACGCCAAGGAAGCCAAGGCAGCCTGAGTTTGTAGGGCAGGATTCCAGAAGAAGAGTGTCTCACAGAACTCCAGAGATCTCCTTGAGGACTCAGCACAGTACTGATCAGCATATGTCTGTAAAGAAAATACTTGAGGTTTCTGACTGGGTAGAGCACTCAGAATGGAAAATAATTAGCCCTGGACTATATGGCTCTGATCCCACCTAACAAAGCAAGACCTGCAATGAACAAACCATTTCTAAGGAACTTAACCGTGTTCTAGAACAAAGCTCAAGAATATTTATAGGACTATAAAGATATCCAGCATCCAACAAAATAAAATTCATAATGTCTAGCATCTAAACAAAAATTACCAAATGAGCAAAGCAATGGGAAAAGACAACTCATAATGAGGGAAAAAAATTAATCAACTGATACCAACTCAGAAATGAGCCAGATAAGAGAATTACTAGACAAGGGCATTAGAACAATTATAATGTGTTTAAATGTGTTTGAGAAGTTGGAGCAAAGGTTGAGTATGCTCAGGAGAGATATGAAACCTAATGTTTTCAAACAAGGGTAAGCCTTCACATTGCTGATGTTTTAAGTTCTACATTTCTCTTCAATATAGTCACACATCTTGATTATCCTTTTGGTTTAACTAGATGTTATACAACCATCCCCCCACCACCACATAAAAAGCTTTCAATTTCTACTTGCTTTCTTAAGAAGCCTTATTTTGAATACCTTAACAGCAATATTTTAACAAATACTCCACTAGAGGAATTCCATACACAACCATCACATTCCAGTATCACATTTCACCATGCACCTTGATTAGAGGCAGAACCTCTGAACTAATTATAAAAATTAAAAAGAACAAGCTTTCACTCCTCAGATTCTCTGGCTTCGTGCTGTCCAACAGCATGGAAAATGTCCTGCTCTGTGCAGTCTGACACAGCAGCCAGGAGCCATGTGCTTGAAATGATGTGGTTAGTGCGACAGAACTGCATTTTCAGTTTGATTTTATTTTAACAAATTTAAATAATTATAGATTACTAGTGGCTATGTTACTGGACAGCACAGCTTAACAAATTTAAAAGAAAATCTGGATTGAAATATTCAGAAAAATTAACATTTTCAAAATAACAGTTTTATAGTTTTAAACTTCATAGTTTAATATTAATTTTTAAATTAGTAAACATTATAAAATCATGAACACAGGAAAACCCCTATTTTCAAAACCTGGCTCAAAGAACCACTTCACCTACAACTTCCTCCTGGTTTCTTCAATCACCAAGCCCCAAGTAAGGAGACCCCACCCCACTATGCTGCATAGTGCCCTCTGTCATCAGCAATGTGCGGGGGGGGGGGGTGATGGGAAGGGGGAAGTAACCACTTAATAGACTTGAGATTTTCTCTTGGGGTGACGGAAACATTCTGGAACTAGACGGTGTGGTGGGAGATGCACAACAACGTAAGTGTCCTAAACACCACTAAATTACTGACTTCACAACAGTTAATCTGGGGATGCCTTGGCAACCCAAGGCTTAGGACTCTGTGCTCTCACTGCTCAGGGCCCAGGTCTGATTCCTAGTCTGGGGACGAACATCCCACAAGCAGTGCAGTGTGGCCAAATAAATAAACAATTTTTTAAAGGGTTAATTTTATGTTATATGAAAGTGAAAGCGTTTTAGTCACTCAGTTCAGTTCAGTCACTCAGTCCTGTCCGACTCTTCGCGACCCCATGAATCGCAGCACGCCAGGCCTCCCTGTCCATCACCAAC
>SJYX01020611.1:0-15019 GCA_006410675.1 Oreotragus oreotragus | reverse complement strand
CATGCTCCGTGTCCAGGGCTGCTCTGCGCTCTGGGCTGCTGGCTTCCAGGGCTGCTGCCAGGAGGGGCTGTTTCCGGATCGGAGAACAGAGCTGCTGAGTCCGGCTGGGTGGGTATTTATAGAGCCAGCCTTGGAGAGCCAGGATGCTCACAGGCCTGGAACCTTCCCGCGTCCTAAGGTTTCTAAAGATAGAGTGGTGTGGCATCTGGTATGAGACAAGGTACACTAATTCCTTGGAAGTCCACCAAGAATTTTCTAATAAATGCTGACCACTTTTCTCAGTGCTGCTTCTCCTTTCTCCCCCTACCCCTCGGCTTGGTCCTGCCGCTAGTCTCCTTCATCGGTGGATGCTGGTCTGCTGTCAGGGAGACTGAGGGTTGATAGGTGAGAGTGCCTTGCTTAGGATGGTGGTGCTAGCCCAGGGCTAAATCAGCAGTCGGGGATGAAAGGGGAGGGCAACTCACATTTCTTTGTTGTTCTTTGTGAGCACTGTGCTTGGTGTTGCATGCGCTCTGACATCTAATTGTTGCACCATTTCTGTGCAAATGGAGAAACTAAGGCCCAAACTAAAGACTGCTTGAAATTGCTCTGAATTGGTGGAGTTAAGATGCTATCACCCCACTCAGCCTAGGACCCTGGGGAGGAAGGGAGGAGAATACAGTGTCACTTGTTTACATGTTTCAGATGTGCACTTGGAATCCTTATCCTCAGAGCTAGGGGGCTTCAAGGCTGTGTTGTGTGACGGCTCTTCTCTCTCATTTTTTGCCCTAAAGTGAGGACAAACCAAGCCTGGTGGAGCACAGCTTCTAGGGATGACAGATCCTCCTCTTATCCCAGATGGGGCGCTTTCAGGTATCATATAAAAAGCCCACATTCCACTACCTGTCCGTCATCATTAAAAAAATGAGGCTATAAAACAAATGGACGGATCTTTGTTGAGCACCCACTTTCCTGGTGGCTCATATGGAAAAGAATCTGCCTGCAGTAAGAGAGACTGGGGTTCGATTCCTGGATTGGGAAGATCCCCTGGAGAAGGGAATGTCAACCCACTCCAGTATTCTTGCCTGGAGAATTCTGTGGACAGAGGAGCCTCAGGGGGCTACAGTCCACAGGGTCGCAAAGGGTCGGACAACTGAGTTACTAACACTTTCACTTTTTTTGTCCTGTGTGCTGGACACCATCTCTGTCCCGAGAGAACACATATTGATCCATCTGCTCCTGTCCTCCTGGCAACCCTGTGACATAAGTGTTTTCTCTTTGGACGTAGATGAAGAAGTTAGGGCTTGGAGAGGTGAGGTCACTTGCTCAGTGTCCCCACAGACGGTAAGACGCCCAGCTGGGATGCCCACCTGTGGACCATCTGCCCCAGTTATGATCCATTGATTTCCTGGCTTCAGCAGCATGTGGGCACGGCAGTCACATCCAGCAGAGCCAGTTTTCACTGCTTCCTGATCGACCGTTTCCTGCCTGACAGCATCGCCTGCGTAGTGGGTAACGGGATTGGATGGTTAAGGTGACCCCCCACTCAGCCGAGCTGCAGTCCACTTGTCCCCATCCCAAGCACATGATGCTCTCCAGCTCAGGCCTGGGGGGACATCAGACTGCTTGGAGTCTGAATATGCAGCTGAGTGGCCAGGGCTGCTACCGTGGGTGGCTGGAGGCCTGCCCCTCACCAGGACTGGGGGCTCTCTTGAGGCTTGGATTGCCTGACCTCCATGTGCTATCTTGGTGCTTCTGAGAAGTCAGGAGCAGGAGGCCAGGGTGGAAGGACCACCCATGAGGAAGGGAATTGGTCCTTCAGCTTCCCTAGTGAGAATGTTCTATAATCTGTGCTTTCTGAGGACCACACTCCACTTGTCTTCAAGGGCCTGTCTGAGGCCCCTTCTCCTGGAAAATTCCTCCTTTCTCCTTTTCTCTTTCTCTCTGTTGTGTGCGCTACACATTCTGGAACTATAAGGTCAATGAACTTTGCAGAGCAATGTCCACTCTCCCAGCCAGCTCTGGAAGTCCTTCTCCATCATCCTGCACAGTCCATCCTTCCATACTCTGCTTGATTCCTTACCCCTCAGGGCTGCCCATTCCTTGGTGAGACAGCCCTAAGCATTTTAACATTTTCCCTCTCTTTGAGTAGAAAAATATCTCTGGTGTCTGGTACCGACACCTGGCCTCTGGACTTGTCCCTGGGCAGCTCCAGGTTCTGGAAGAGAATTCTCAGAGACCTGCCACGTCTTCTCTTTCCCAAACAACACCAGGACAACCTTGGCAAAGTGTGACTCAGTAGAAGCGAGAAGGAGGTAAACTTTGAAGGTGACTTCACCTCATGCACCAACTCCAGCCTGGGCCCTGGAGCTTCTTGAGAGAAGGATCTCTTTATATTTTTGAAACTGAGCAAGATCCCATGGGACCTTTCTAGGGATAGTCCCCATGTCCCCTGCCTCTTTTCTCTAGAGGTCTTCCCCAGTTCCAAAGAGAAAATGTTTTCAGAGAAATGAGAAATTGAAGAAATAAAGGAAAACAGCCATGCAAGAGAAAATAATAATAATAATGAGTAGCCATAAGACAAACTCAAGGAACTTTAGTTCTTCCTCAAGGGTTCTAGATCATATCCTGATCCATATCCTTGAGTTGTTTTACGGATACTAAAACCCTCATCAGGTGGGAAAAGTTAACTGCATGCTGAGCACCAGCATATAGACCCAGACTGGTCGGAACTTAGGTTGACTGAGATTTCTGAAATTTCACTATGTAACCTCAAGTGTTAACTCAGTTGTATCCAACTCTTTACAATCCCATGGACAGTAGCCTGCCAGGCTCCTCTGTCCATGGGATTCTCCAGGCAAGAATACTGGAGTGGATTGCCATGCCCTTCTCCATGGAATCTTCTCAACCCAGGAATCGAACCCAGGTCTACTGCACTGCAGGTGGATTCTTGACCATCTGAGCCATCAGTGAAGCTGCTACCTTCAGTCAGTCAGGTCAGTCATTCAGTCGTGTCCAACTCTTTGTGACCCATGGACTGCAGCACACCAGGCTTCTCTGTCCATCATCAACTCCTGGAGCCTGCTCAAATTCATGTCCATTGAGTTGGTGATGCCATCCAACCTTCTCATTTTCTGTAGTCCGCTTCTCCTCCAGCCTTCAATTTTTCCCAGCATCAGGGTCTTTTCTGATGAACCAGTTCTTCGCATCAGGTGGCCAAAGCATTGGAACTTCAGCTTCAGCATCAGTCCTTCCAATGAGTATTCAGGACTAATTTCCTTTAGGATAGACTGGTTTGATTTCCTTGCAGTCCAAGGGACTCTCCACCAACCAGTCTGAGAACTGTGCTCTAGCTGATCTATACCTTACAATCCTCTCCCTTACACTAGAAAACCCAACACTGAAAACCATTGATGATTTCTGGTCTTTTGAGGATGAGTGGCCCATTCTCCTTGCATGGCACCCTGGACTTTTCTTCACTATAACCCATGTGAAGGCTTTGTTGCAGATCGGGTGAGTGGACCCAGGACTGATTCAATAACATTCCTATTTTTCTAAACCCCATTCCTAGAAAGAAAAAGTAGGTACCCACACAATTCATTCATTAAATTGAACACCATTCATTTTATTCACTAGCTTGTTCATGGGAGGCTGGTCCTCAACTTCACAGCCTGTGTTTGCGGACAATTCCATGTCACCAGCACTCAGTGAGCCTCCTCCTCAGAGAGAGACAGGGCGGGCCCAGTCACGGAGGTGACTTCCCTCCTCTGGACCTCGGTTTCCTCTACATAAAATCCTGCAGTTAGACCAGATTCTTGGCAGTTCTCCCAGCTATGACATTCTCCAGTCCAGGGCTGGGACTTGCCTACTGGGCTCCTGGAACACCATTGCTGGACTTCCGGAGTGGGGCTGGGGCCATTAAGACCCTGATGCCAGCAGGTGACTCCTAGCACAGCTGGGAGAGTGAGCTGCCTCTTCTGCCCAGACAGCAGGCATTGGAAATTATTCAGGAATAACAAACAGGCCAGAAACATTTGCATAAGGAATCACGCAGAACAATACATGTTATTTAAACCATCTCTGGTTGGCAACAGAAGCAAAAAGCAGCTGAGACAAATCTGCAATGCAAATCAGCCTTCTCTGGAGCAGAGCCTCAGCCTGTTTTGGGGGGGGGGTTAGGGGGGTGCTGCCAGAGACAGGAAGAAAAGAAGCCTCATTGTCCCCCTTCCCACTCACGTACATTTTCCCCCTGCTTTCTCCCCCTGCCTTTCTCCTGCTCACGTACATTTTCTCATTTCTCACTTTCCCTCCCTTCCTCAGAGATTAATGGAAACAATTTGTCTTCTAATGTGACTACAGCTTATGAATTCTTTGTCTCACTCTAATCTTTTAAATTATCCACATAATAAAATATGTATCCAGTGATTTCAGGTCATAATTTGATCTTCTAGGGAAAGTGGGGAGGGGGTAGGTGAGCTGAAGCGAGCGCTTCTCATAGTTTGTTCCTCTCCATTTGTCTTTATTTGTCATTACTTTTTTTTCCTGCTTACTGCTCTCTGACCCCCATACTTCCTTAGTGTGTCTGGGGTTCCGCCCAGGGAGCAAGAAGGGCCACTGCAGAATCCAGGATGGAGGTGGGAGGCAGTCCCCCTGGCTCTCTCTCTCCTCTTTCCTTCCTGATTTCGAAGAGTGGTCCCTCTCTTTATAGCAGCATGAAGATTTCTGACTCCTCAGGGGCCAGCCGGTTCTAGAAAACTAAGTCTGACTACCCAAGGGCCCCAAGGAGTCTTTAAACCCCAGATGTCCCCTGTCCCTCGGTTGAAGGAAATGATAAGAGTTCACTGTTTTGAGTGTTGTGCCTCATCTGCATAATATCAAAGGACACCTCCCTGTAAAATACACCCACCAGTCCTTCTAGGGAGTCTGGCAAGGGGTCACCATCAATTCATCAGGATCCCCAATGTTGGCTGCCCATCAAGGCCACTGGAAGAGGACTCCCGCTGTCTAGCTTGAGAGAGGTACCTCTGGAATCACATTCACTGCTCCCCCTCAACTCCCACCCCCAGCCATGTCCTCAGCCTGCCCTCCTCAAAGCCCCACAGTGTTCTAGGTGAAAGTTGGGAAGACCAATCTTTGGGGACCTTGTGTACAATTATACAGCTGGTGACCTGCACAGAGTTGGTTGCTGAGCAAGTGATGGGCTGGACCATGAACCTTTGGTAGTGCCTGTCTAAAGGGGGAACCTTTTATAATTTGCATAAAAGCATCATAAGGGCAGGCTTGGCACTGCCCTCAGCCCCATTCTAGTTTGCACACTGTGTCCTGGGCCCCATGGTGACCTTGCCGGTGCTCGTGGCTCAGAGCATCCATTGGGGAAGTTACTCCTTCCGCACCCACCCTCAGGCTTCGGGCTAAGGCTGCAGACTCCTGTCCACTGAGCAGGTGGTGCCCAGGCAAATACCACCCCAACATCTCCACTCTGTCTCCTTTAGCGTTTCCTCCATCTTAACCAGTACCCCGTCTATGCCCTTTGCACCATCAGTGTAAAGCCCTTGTGCAACAGGACAAGTAATCAACCAGCTGCACCTCAGAGGAACTTGTGAAATAAGAGGTTGCTGGTCGGGGGGTCCATGAGCTTAGGGCTGACCAGGGGAAGAGCAGCCCAGGGAAGGGAAGGGACTCTTGTTCTCAAGGGCAGTCTGGCAGATCTGGAGCAGATGAGCTGCAGGATGGTGAGGCAGGGGGCAGATGGGCCCAGGGTGAACAGCTGGAGTTTGTCCTCTGTGGACAGACTCTCTAAGATGAAGAGGAGGAGGAGCTAAGCCCTGCCTAGGTGAGCGATCACGCATTTCTCACTCTCGAGGTCAAGGAGACGTTCCTGGTTGTATGCGGGAAGAAAGGCTCCTTCAAAGTCAAGAAGGGAGCAGGGTCAACCTACCCATAGGCCTCTTTGCTAGAATCCATCTTGGCTGAGAAATGTGTGTACACACATGGGAGGACCCTGCTGCTGCTGCTAAGTCACTTCAGTCATGTCCGACCCTGTGAGACCCCACAGACGGCAGCCCACCAGTCTCCCCCGTCCCTGGGATTCTTCAGGCAAGAACACTGGAGTGGGGTGCCATGTCCTTCCCCCTGAGACAAACCAAACACAGACTCAGAACCAGGAAAGCAAGATGATTGGCTCAAGGAAGCCTGGAAGAAAAGTGAAAGTGATATATAGTCCCTGGGATTCTCCAGGCCAGAATACTGGAATGGGGGCCTTTCCCTTCTCCAGGGGATCTTCCCAACCCAGGGATAGAACCCAGGTCTCCTGCATTGCAGGTGGATTCTTTACCAACTATCAGGGTATATCCACATGGACATTTTTCTTCTAATAAACACTTTACTTTTTTCACTGCTTTCTGTCCTTCTGTGGAAATTCATTTCTACACAGCTGACGGACCAGAGCCTTGTTACTGACCGCTGGCCCCTGATGGTGTAGTGGCTAGGATTCGGCCTTCTCACTGCCATGCCCTGACTTTAGTCTCTGGCTGGGGAAGTGAAATTTTTCTTCAAGCCACTGCAGGCTGAGGCCATTGGAGATCCGTAAGACCAGGGGACTACAGGAGACCACCTGGGTATAGCAGGCACTCTGGACAAAGTAGTGAGGTGACAAGCAGGAGGTGAGCGGGAAACAGCTCAGGTTAAAGTCAGGCTCTCACTCTCTTACCTACAGAAGCCAGAAAACTGAGGAGTCTTCATGGAACTCATTTGGAGGCAAAAGCTGTCCTGAAAAGCTATTTATAGTCTTTTATTTATCCCCGCTTGGCGTGAATATTCATGGGTCTCCTGGCGGAAGTATTAACGAGTCTGATTGCAGAGAGCTGGTCCAGACCTTGCAGGCATGTGAGACACCAGAGGGGATAAGCACCATGTCACCTCCTTAAAATCAGAAGCCTGAATTCTGAAGCACATCAGGCCCCCTGGGCTTGGGAGGAGGGGTGTGGGCCTGTGATGTATGCGAGAGCACGCTGTGGGCACGAGGCAGTGGCACTGGGCACACCGGGACAGGGACGTGCAGGGCAGCATTTTGAAGGAGGCCTGGGTGGCCCGAGAGTGAGTGGATGAGGTGGACCACGTGGGGACGTGAAGGGTGGAGAGCAGAGCACAGTGGACCACCAGAGGGTGGAGCCGGGAGGTCCTTCCTATTTTTTCCTGGGACGGTGATCTTAGATGTTTTCCTAGCAGAACTCTTAAGAAGGGGACTGCCGGGATGGGCTGTCTCCCCTGTGAAAGCAGGCTTAGACTGCAGGAGAAGAGGCTTGGGCAGAGGTGCAGGGGTCCTGACTGTTGAATGAGAGCTCGGGGTGGCTGGCGTGTATCTAGGGTGCCCTGCGCAAGCCTCTTCTTGGTCTCTCTCTGGTGCCACAAGGACGCTCCCTGCGTGAGGCTGTGAGGAAAACACATCGGAATCAGGACAGAGGAGCCCCCAGGCCCTCCCTTCTTGAGGAGTCACAGAGGCTGGGGCCCCGGGGCTTGCAATCAGTGGGTCTCAGTTCGGAAAACTGGGCTTCAGGCAACGGCATTTCCAGAACCAGGATGAAACCCTTCCTGAAGGCTCTCACCGTCTCCCCATGCTACCTGCTCCCTCTCTAGGAGCAGTCCGAGGAAACATTCCAGCTCACACAGCCTGTGCGGTAGGAGAGCCAGGAAAAACAGGAAGCACTTCAGTGGTGGCTGTGACACCTGAGGTCTGGAGCCCTCAGGGCAACGGGGATTCCTCAGGGACCATTCTTTGCTCTGCTTCTCCTGAGGGACAGGTGGCACCTGGATGTCAGATGTAAAAGCCTTAATTTTTTTCCAGAGTTGGGCCGACTTCAGAGAACATTCAGCTCCCACCCACCCCCCAACTTTACGAGGGAGAAACTGAGGCAAAGCCAGGGAAGAGGGCTCTGGGCCCGACATCCGAGCTCCTTCTCCTTCTGAATCCTGTGCCATTGCTCCTCACAAGCCCCTCCCCAAGCCTCCCCTCCTCATTTCAGACAGAAAAACAACTCTCCTTCCTGAGGACTCACACATTCTAAATATTTGGAGAGTGTTGTCATGTCACCCTGGCTGATGCTCAGCCCAGCAATTCAGCAATGCATATTTAAAGACTTGATTTTGGGTCTGACGCAGCGTTCTCTCTCCCTTCCTCCCATCCTGTGGTGGCCCAGCTGATCTTAGACCTCCTGCTCCAGAAGCCTGGGCTTGGGGAGCGGGCAAACGGATGGGCTGGCCTCGGAAGAAGTGTGTGTGTGTGTGCGAGAGAGAGAAAGAGAGAGAGAGAGAGTGGGTGTGTAGTTCTCAAGGTTGCTATGAACAGGCAAGAGCCTCTGCCACCTCTGAGCAGGACCAAAGCCCTTGCCCTCCACTCTCAGTCTGGACACCAAGTGTGGGCAAAGACCCTTCGGGTCAGCGAGGAAGTTGAATCCAAAACTAAAGACAGTGGAGTCCAGCTCTTGTGTGATTCTAGGCCAGCTACTCAACCTCTGAGCCCCTGTTTCCTCATCTATAAAATGGGATAACAATCTTCAAGGGAGATCTGGACTAGCATCTCCATGGTCACCCTGACCTTGCTACTGATGGCATCTTTGGATCCCCAAAGCAGGTCAGGCCTGACAAGGCAACTTAGAACAGTGGGGGAGATTATTTGAAACTGGATTTTCCATGAAAAATCTAGAATGCATAGTTTGGTTATTCTTTCCTTTGGTAAGAATAGGCACTTAATTATATTTATTAATAAATGCAATTACCATTAATTCTGTATGCTTTATTTTAGTTTATATATTATATTTTAATTTAATTCCCACAAGTATTAAGGCAGGTATTATTATTGAGATTCCCATTTTACAGATGACAAAACTGAGCTCAGAAAGGTTAAGTGACTTTACCAAGGTAATCTAGTGGGCAGAACCAAGGATAAATCATCAAGGCTTGTCTTCTTGGCTAGTTAAGGGTTATTTCATATCATCCCATTCTAAAACTGGGAAGATAAATTACCTCTATATGTACTAAATCCATTCTCTTGTAACAGTTTTATGCCTTCCAGAACTGGAGTTAGAAAAGATAGTAAATAGTAGTATATTTACACTATGGAATGCTAGGTTCTGCATGCTTAGTCTCTCAGTTGTGTCGAATTCTTTGTGACCCTATGGACTGTAGCCCTCCAGGATCCTCTGTCCACGGGGGTTATCCAGGCTAGAATACTGGAGTGGGTTACCATGCCCTCCTCCAGGGGATCTTCCCAACCCAGGGATCAAACCCAGGTCTCCTGCATTGCAGGCAGATTCTTTACCATCTGAGCCACCAGGGAAGCCAGTGGAATATTATATATCAGTACAAATAAGCTACAACTACATGTATAAACGTGGATAAGTTTGAGGGAACATATGTTGAGAGGGAAGTGAGTTGCAGAAAAATAAGCACAAAGTGTGATACCAATATGTAGTTAAAAGAAAGGAGTCGGTTCCACATAATAGTATGCGCTTATCATACACCTCAGCAAGTGCAGTCTTAGCCATTTGCATCAGAAGAATGAACACTTAAGTTTACATAAAAGTTTCTACAAAAATGCTCACAGCAGCTTTATTTGTAACATCCCTCGAAGTAACCCAAATATCCTTCAGTAGGCGAATGGTTAAACACTATGTTACGTCCATTCAATGGAATAGTTCTCAGTAATAACAAGGAACAGATTAGTGACAGATGCAACAACCTGGATGGATTTTAAGGGCATTTCATTTAGTGGAGAAACAAGGCAATCTTATACATGATCATATACTGTATAATTCCATTTATATGATAAATGGTAAAATAATAGAAGTGGAGAAGAGATTGGTAGTTGCCAGGAGCTAGGGAGGGGAAGAGAGAAGTTGGTTGTGACAGGTGTCCTTGTGATAGAACTATTCTGTATTTGACCATGGTTGTGGTCATGCAAATCCTCACAGGAGGGAAAACTACATGTAACTAAATGCACACACATACACATGTATAGCTACACACACATACACACAGGTGTATNTAGGGAGGGGAAGAGAGAAGTTGGTTGTGACAGGTGTCCTTGTGATAGAACTATTCTGTATTTGACCATGGTTGTGGTCATGCAAATCCTCACAGGAGGGAAAACTGCATGTAACTAAATGCACACACATACACATGTATAGCTACACACACATACACACAGGTGTATTTCACACTGATGAAATCTGAATAGGGTCAGTGGGTTGTTTCAATGTCAATTAGCTGGTTGTGATATTGTGCTATAGTTTTTTAAGGTGCTACCACAGTAGGGAGTGGGTGAAGAGTATACGGACTCTCTCTCTATTATCTTAACCACTGCATGTGAATCCACCAGTATCTCAAAGTTAAAAAAAAGAATGCAATATATAAAGACACAGGGAGATAGTAAAGACCTAATTTAGGATGGTCACAACTGAGCAGGAGGCAAGCAGGTGGGATAGGTTTACACAGGTAGTTTTCAACACATTTATTTCCTTCTTTATGTGGAGTGGTTGCTTATGACATATTTGATATTTTTTCAAGCGAATTATCCCAGCATTAAAATAATAACGGAATTTTAAAAATTCTCTGTGTTTTAAGAACAAGAACTGAAGCAGAGTGAAAAAGGATTCAAATCCGGTTGAAAGTCTGTCTGGTCTTGTGTGTTATGTAAAGTCTTTTTTGAGTGAAAAGCTCTGGTGTCTGCTATTTGGCAGACAGTATCTGCAGTAGCCCTGGAACTCTGCAGTATTCACATGGCATCTGAACATCCCAGCCAGGTCCACGGGTAGCGTCATTTCAGCAACTGGATAAAGCTCTTACAAACAGGTGATGCTCTTATAAGCAACATAAATCAGGGCCTGCTGCACCGTCTGACCACCTTCTCAGAGGGCTCTTGGAGCTTAACTCAACTTCCCCTGCTCAAGCAGGGACAGGGAAGTGGACAGGGAGTGGGCAGGGAAGAGCTGGGAGGGGAGAAGGGGCTGGAGGGCAGGGGACTTCTCAGCTGGGGATCGCTGGCAATCAGTAAGGACCAGCTGAGCAAAGCCTGGGAAAGCAATGGAGTGTTTCCCGAGGGCCCTGGGATTGGAGCTTCAAGGTTTTGTTTGGAAATTGCTAGGATTTGGTGTCTGTCAAGTGTCATTAGTGCATTGGGAACCAGGCTGGCCTTGAGAGCCAGGCTCTGTCCTTGCCTGGCTGGTTCACTGGATAAATGACTTGGGGATTGGGACTCAACAACAGTTAAATGGAAACAGCAGCAGCAGCTGCAGCCTCCCAGGTTTCCTGCTCCACGTTTGCTGTGAGTAAAATACCTCATGATCCCCCAATACTCTTTTTCTACCGGGTGACTGCTGTAGCCCAGCCAGGCCCCCTGCCCCAGGACCCAGGCTGGAGAGCCAGGCCTAGGATCAGGGAATGCAGCACACTTAGTCTCAAAAATCATCCGCTAACCCTAAAAGATAAGAGACACAAGATCTAGGTAAACCTTCAGAAAAGAAGGAAAGGTCAGACTGCCCTCAGTTTTGCCCACACTGCCTTCCTGGTGGCTACCCCACTTTGGTTCTCCATCAGCTGAGGGATTCAGAGCTGAGGAAAGAGCAAGTGAAAGGCTAGGAAGGCCAGCCAAGAGTCAAAGTCAGCAGGGATGTCCGAGGGTGCTGTGTGTCTGTTCTGAGGAAGGGGCGGGCTCTCAGCAGGCATACCACGCACAGTGGTGCAGGATGCGCACTGCCCAAGTCCAGGAAGGACTGCACACAGCGTAGTCTACAGGAACGGTGTCTCCTGGGGTTGGGCAGTGCACAACCCGGGTGTGTGAGTGGACCTGGGAGGGGTCCAAAGGCAGTAACATAAAGCTAACACGTGTCAAGCAGCCACCCTGTGTCAGACACCTGGTAAGGAGTTTACGTACATGACTTGATCCTCGTACCAACTGGACAAACAGTCGCTGCCCCCTGTCACAGATGCAGCGGGGAAGATGTCAGGTGTTTGATTCCTGCGTGAAGTGGCTCTATTTTCCATCAAGTTCATGTCCAAGTTTCACACGGTTTTTAAAGTGTATGTCCAGTTTTGAAAGTCTGAATTTGTGGGAATCCATGTGCATACGTGTAGCAGAGAGAGAGGCTGAGCAATCCGTGGGCTGTCTGGATTCACCCCGAGTGCTGGTTACAAGAGGCCCGAGTCCTCACTCTTCCTTGGCCTGCGATTCCCTTCCAGCCTCTCTTTCTCTGGACCTGAGTTTCCTGTCCCCTTTCTCTGCTTGCAGAGGGCTGGGAAGCTGGGTGGGGTCGTGTCTAATGCTGGTAGCTAGGTTCCTCAGATTCAGGGTGAAAGCCCACAGATGGTGTCGTACTCCTGGTGGTCTTCTGCGGGCTTATTTTCTCCCAGGGAGGAGAAATCCTCCAGCTGCTTCTGCTTTGACCTTTCTCTGGCAGAGGCTCTGGGAGACACGTCGTGGAGGCCACGGGGCTGCATGCTGGCTCGGCCTCCCCGCCTGCCTACATCTCCCAGTCCAGCTGCGGTGGTGGAGAGGTGTGGTTTCCTCAGAGACCGTCAGCCTTCTGAGGGAGGTGTGATGAATCTCCTGAGTCTCAGAGGGGTTAGGCAGCTTGGCCTAGAACATCCAACTAGTACGGAGCAGTATGTGTGTGTTAGTCCCTCAGTCTGTCTGACTCTTTGTGACCCCATGGACTATAGCCCCCCAGGCTCCTCTGTCCATGGGATTTCCCAGGCAAGAATACTGGAGTGGGTTGCCATTCTGTCCTCCAGGGGATCTTCTTGATCCCCTGCATTGCAGGCAGATACTTTACCATTTGAGCCATCAGGGAAGCCCCGTACATAGCAGAGTCTAGACCAAACCTGAGTTTGACTTGGGCTAAACCCTGTGTGATGGGTTGCCTCCCTTTGAAGTCTGCAGTTTCCCAAGCTGGAAAGACAGAGGGAACTTTCACTGTGGGTGATGACCCTATCCCAGGAGCCACCCTCTCGGACATTAGAACCCCTCCTCCCCGGAGCCCTGACCTGCCTGCATCTGCCCTCCTACTTGTGTTCTCATTTGCGGTACGTAGGGGAGGGCCCTGTGCCATGATATGTCACTAAGATTTGTTCAGCAGCGACTCTGCATCAGGCCTGGTATGAGGGTTTGACAGATGGGACTTAACCCTCTCAGCAGTTCTGCAGGCAGGGGTTTTGCCAACTGCACAGATGCAGCTGGAAGATGCCAAGAATTCGCCTCCCACATGGAGAGTCCACTAAGACTCTCACCGATGCAGCATGTCTGACCACATGTGAGAGGGCAGGAGATGAGAAGAGGGTGCTTCTATCAGCTATCAGCTGCAGCTTAGGAAGGTCGTGCACACACGCTCAGTCACTAAGTTGTGTCCGAGTCTTTGCTACCCTGTGCACTGTAGCCTGCCAGGCTCCTCTGTCCATGACATTTCCCAGGCACAGGAGGAGTGCGGGAGTGGGCTGCCATTTCCTCCTCTAGGGGATCTTCCCGACCCAGGAACAGAACTCGCGTCTCCTGCATTGGCAGGTAGATTCTTTACCCATTGAGCCACCTGGGAAACCCCAGAAGGTCATAGCTCCTTAAAAATCTGCCCCCAACTGGTAGCCCTACCTTATTGTCCTGGAATATAAAAGCTTGTGAGAAACTTCCAGTTTGCCAGCAAACCGGAGGATCCTGGCCCTAGTTAAGAGGTTCCACGCACTGGTGGACCAAGAAGCAAAGACGGGTCCCTTTCTGCACAGCAGGTCCCTGACTAGATAGCACTAATGATTCCCAGCCCTCCGTGACCTCTAGGTTTCATGCTCTGGACCAGCAGGGATCCCTCTCAGGGCTCTCAAGGAAGCCAAGGCCTTTCCTGCTGACACACCAGGCAAATCCTGTATTTTAGAGTGCCCCTTTCTCTTTGCTGGAGGCTCCCAGCCTACTCCAGGTCCAGCAGCTACCTTCTTTTAGCTTCTCTGCCCCCACATACTAACATGTATCTTTTTTACTTCCCATCTCCTCCATTAGCTGCATCCAAACTTCAGGCGGGTTCATCTCCTCTTGGTCCCAACCCTATGTTATCTTGAATTTCAGGTGTCCCAGGACGTCTATTTATTTTTTTAAAAGTGATTTATTGATTTGTTTATTTATTTTTGGCTGTGCTGGGTCTTCTTTGCTGCACATGGGCTTTCTCTAGTTGTGGTGAGTGGGGCCTACTCTCCAGCTGTGGTGAGCTGGCTTCTCCTTGCAGTGGCTTCTCTTTGCAGAGGACAGGCTGCAGGGCTCTTGGGCCTTCACAGTTGCTGTGGCCCATGGGCTTAGCTGCTGCCTGGCGTGTGAGATCTTCCCAGATCAGAGATAGATTTGTGTCTCTTGCATTGGCAGATGGATTCTTTACCACTGAGCCACCAGGGAAGTCCAAGGAGTCTGTTTTTATCATTCCGTTTCCAGTGGGTTAACTTCTTCCTTGTTTTTCACGGTATTCCAGACACCGGCTGCATAGCTGCCTCTCATGGTCACAGGCGGTTCTTTCAAAGAGTTCAAAACAGATAGAAATCTGATCCCTTACCTCCTCCCTGAGAGCTGGGGAGGAGCAGGGAGGAAGGGAATAGGAAGAATTTCTATTTCACAGCATTGCTTGCCAAAGACTTAATCAGCTATTTGACTCCAGATAACATGGTAATTAATAATGTAATAAGATGCAATTTATAGGCACTCATGCCTGAAGGCCTCTGGTCCCAAGGCCCTTGGTAAAAGGCAAAATGAAAAGCATCCATAATCTCAAAGAAGACAACGTGACCAGAGTTCATGGAGGCTGAGCATTACTGAGGTCCTCTGGTGCTCCACACTCAGTGGACAGCAGCCCAGGCTTTGCAGAACTGCCCCCTACCCCCAGTACCTAGACTCAGCAGAATGAGAGGTCAACCATGTACACACGGCTGCCAAGCCCCCTCCACAGACTCACAACAGACTCCCAAGATAAACCCTCTCCTGTGGGAAGGGAAGGTACAGGAAAGTCACAGCCAGGCCTCC
>SJYX01020610.1:46101-99064 GCA_006410675.1 Oreotragus oreotragus | reverse complement strand
TTTAATTTCAGTAATTGTGTTATTTGTCTCTGTATGTTTATTCTTTAATTCTTCTAGGTCTTTGCTAATTGATTCTTGCATTTTCTCCATTTTGTTTTCAAGGTTTTGATCATCTTTACCATCATTATTTTGAACTCTTTTTCAGATAGTTTGCCCCATTTCCTCTTCATTTATTTGGACTTCTGTGTTTCTAGTTTGTTCTTATGTACAGTATTTCTCTGCTTTTCCATTATTTTTTTTAACATTGTGTTTGAGGTCTCCTTTTCCCTGGCTTCAAGGTAAGTTGAACTCTTTCCTTGAAGAAGGTTGAATTCTTTCTTCCTTTTGGTTTCAGTGCTCCTAAGGTTGGTCCAGTGGGTTATCTGAGCTTCCTATAGGGTGAGATTTGTGCTGAGTTTTTTGTTGTTGTTTATTTGTTTTTCCTCTGATAGGTAAGATTGAATGAGGTGGTAATCCTGTCTGCTGATGATTGGGTTTGTATTTTTGTTTTGTTTGTTGTTTAGATGAGGTGTCCTGCACAGTGTCTTACTGGTGGTTGTGTGATGCCAGGTCTTGTATTCAAGTGGTTTCCTTTTTGTGAGTTCTCACTATTTGATACTCCCTAGTGTTCTCTGGTAGTCTAGTGGGAGTCAGTGCCCTCACTCAAAAGGCTCAGGGCTTGATCTGTTGTCAGGAACGAAGATTCCACAAGTGTTTTTTTAATGGCATTAAGTGAGATTAAAACAAATATCCAAAACAAGAAACAAAAGATGAACTCCAGACAAATGGCAGTTACAAAATCTGGCAAATAATAATTAAAATAATGGAATATACACCCATGAGCAAAGTGAAAACAGTCCAACAAAAACAAAGTTCAGCAGATTGACCTGGTGAACAAAGGAAATAAAAAATTATATTCACCATTTCGGAACAAAACTAACTTAAGCACAAACTGGAAAACAAAACTAAAGCAAGGTGCCAAGTGGTGAATAAAGCAATGAAAACAAAACTGACAAATATGATGAGAGGAAAGGAAAGAGAGAAAAGAAAGAATGAATAGGTATTCATAGTTAAATAGAGGTAGATGAAGAAGATTTATATACATCAGAGACTAACTGCAGGGGAAAAGAACGTAGGAAAGGCAAAGAAAGGAATAAATGTAGAAAAAAAATAATAGGTTAAACAATTAAAATTATAAAAAAGAGAAAAGAAAAAAACGGAAGAGAGAAAAGGTTGCGGGGGAGCAGGAGGGAGGAAAACCCCACAGAACTGCAAAAGACCAGCATAGAGGCAGAGGTTTATAGCAATAGGAAGTGTGACTGAATATACACATATACATATACACCCATAAGCAAAATCAAAACAGCCCAACAAAAATAAAGTACAATAGGTTGACCTGTCAAACAAAGGAAACCAAAAACAAACAAAAGGAAACAAAAAATTTTATCTACCAGAACAAAACTAATTAAAAAAGACTAACTAAAGCAAGGTACCAATTGTGAAATAAAGCAATGAAAATGAAACTAACAAATATGTTGAAAGGAAAGGGGAGGGAGAATATATATGCAAAGTTAAATATAGGTAGCTAAAGAGGATTTATATACGTTAAAGATTAATTGCAAAGGGAAAAGAACAGTAGAAAAGCAGATGAATAAATGTAGAAAAAATTATAATAGGTCTAAAAAATTAAAATTTAAAAAAGAGAGAGAGATAAAAAGGAAAACTCCACAAAACCACAAAAGCCAAATATAGACACAGAGGTTTATGACAACAATAAAAAATGTATCTGAGGAGGAAAAGCAAACTCAAAATCAATTGGATTTCTTAGTGCCAATAAAATTGACAACTACAACAGACTGGGGGTAAAAAGGAAACAAAATGAAAAAAGAAAAAAAAATCCAAAAGGATCTACAGAACAAGTCAAAAAAACAAGAATAATAAATGTTTTTCTTGAGTCACTGCTGTCAGAGTCCTTTCCCTCCGTGGGAGTCACAGTCCACCGTGCCTGCCTAGGCTTCCCTCCAACACTATGCTGAACTTTGGACCTGCTGTGGGGACATCTCAGATTCTAATCTGGTCCTACTCCCATGTGTTTCTTCTTCCAATGTCCACAGCTATCAGAACTAGTGTGTTTGTGGGAGCTCACAATGGCCTTTTATAAATCGCATAGATGCAGAGTCTGCTTAGTTGATCATGTTGATTTAATCTGCAGCATGTACAGCTAGTGGGAAGGTTTTGGGTCTTCTTCCTTAGCCACACTGCCTCTGGGTTTTCAATTGTGGTTTTATTTCCACCTCTACATATGGGTCATCCACTGGGGTTTGCTCCTAAGGCTGCCCTGGAGGGCCTGGGTTTGCCTCTGTGAAGGCCAGGTGTGGAGGTGGTGCGGCTGCTTGTGTTGCAGGGGTTCTGGCAGCACCTGGTACTCAGTGGGGTTGGTGGCTAGGGCAGCAGGAAATACAGTGCTCTAGAAGGGTATGGCAACCAGTATTGGCCAGTATGCTCCAGTATTCTTGCCTGGAGAACCCCCTCTCTGACAGAGAAACCTGGCAGGCCACAGTCTACAGAATCGCAAAGAGTCAGACACGACTGAAGCAACCCTGCACGCACAGATGCAAGACTTTTTTTGCCTGTGGCAGTTCTGCCCTAGTGAGAGTTGAGAATGAAGGTGGTGTAGCTGCCTGGCTTGTGGGGACACTGGGAAGTGTGCAGGGACACAGACTGCCTCTGCGGCAGGAATTATGGCCCTGTTTGCATCTATTTTCGAGCTTCTTGTTACCTGCAGGAGCCTCTTGTAGCCTGCAGGAGCCTCCCGTAGCCTGCAGGAGCCTCCTGTAGCCTGCAGTCAGAAGGCCTCTTTGGCCAATTTTTCTCCATATCTCCTTCCTGTTCAGGCAATTAGAGGGCTGTCTTGCCTGGGGTCCTTCTCTGTTGTTCAGCGTGTCAGGCACATAGAAGGGTTCCCCTGGCTGCAGTCCTACTCTGTAGATCTGTGTGTCAAGCACTTAAAGGGGCACCCTGGCTGCGGTCCTATTCTGTAGATCTGTGTGTCAAGCACTTAAAGGGGCACCCTGGCTGCGGTCCTACTCTGTAGATCTGTGTGTCAAGCACTTAAGGGGGCACCCTGGATGGGGTCCTACTCTGTAGTTCAGTGCATCAGGCATTTGACAGGCCAGGCTTTTTCATTGTTCAGTTGCTGATTCTGGTGTGTGGGGAGAGGGTCTATGGTGATGGCTCCACCTGCTACGGATGACTCAGCATTATCGCCTTGCTTCCATGGCTGCCTGGCTTCCCTCCACAGGCATTTCCCACCACAGTCAATCTCCTCCCTCACATCCCCTCAATCCATCTCTCTGCCATCAACAGCAGCCCTCGCCCTGGGATTGCTCCATAATCCCTAAACTCCAGCTGCCAGCTGCTGTACCTTCGAGTAGACCAGCATTCCTATCAGGGTATGTATGGCTGTGGCAAGGACTGTCTGATTCTCAATCTATTTAGGCTGCCACAGATCAGCTGTTTCACTCTCTGCCTTAAATGTTTCTCCTCTGACTCAGACACTTGCCCTGCTGTGGAGATTGGACCCCTACTTCAGTTCCCGACCCATTGAAGGCAAGTCCAGTCCTGTTAACACTTTTGTTTTTCCCCCTAGGTCCTTCATCCTACTGAGTTTTGGGTGGTTCTATATATTCTTTTCCACTAGTCAAGTACTCCTGTCTGCTCTCAGCTGATGTTCTGCATGCACATCTGTGTCTGAAGGTGTATTCCTGATGTAACCATGGATAGAGATGTACTCCACATCCACCTACTCTTCCACCATCTTGTTCTTCCTAGAAATGATTTCTTACATATGCTAATAGAAATTTAATTTTGTGAAATATTCAAGTAAAAACAGAGAAAAATTAGTCATAAATGAATAAAATGATTTTGCATATTGTTAACATTGTAAAGTTGGGATCAGGAAAAGTATAAAAGTCTAGATTGTTAGGTCTGAAGTAATCAAGGCCTGGCATGCTGCGATTCATGGGGTTGCAAAGAGCTGGACACGACTGAGCGACTGAACTGAACTGAACTGAACTGAACTGAAAGTAATCAGGTGAACCATATCAGTTAGTGATGATCTGATCTGGGGTACAGCCGGGATTTATTTCTTTTCACTCCTGCATAGTATTTCATTTCCAATTGAGATCACATCAGAATGTCTTTTACCACCTGTATTTCTACCAGTCTTCTGTTCATGTCCACTTAAGAAGCCTGAGGTTTTCTCTGCAGCTCTCTTCCTCTCCTTGTTACCTCTCATGTGAATCACTTTTTTCCCATTTATTTATGACACTGTAGGCTTTTCCTAGGAAAAACTTTGAAACTCTCTTATTCTCTGCCCATTACCAAGTTCCAAAGTTCCACATTTTTAGGTCTTTGTTACAACACCTTCACTTTTCAGTACCAATTTTCTGTCAGTCTGAGCTGCTAAAACAAAATACCACAAGCAGATAAATTAGAAACAGAAATTTATTTCTCACAATTCTGGAGGCTAAGAATTCCAAATCAAGTCTCCAACATTGTCACATTCTGTTGAAGGCACTCTTCCTTGTTCATAATTAGCACCTTCTTGCAGTGTCCTCACATGGTGAAAAGAGGTTAGCAGGCTATCTGAGTCACTCTTCTAAGGACACATATTCTATCCAAGAGGACTCTACCCTGATGACCTTAACATCGTCTAAATGCCTTACCTTGTAATACTATCACATTGGACATTAAGGTTTAAACGTATGAATTTTTGTGACAAATACTCAGACCACAGCACGTTGTGAATGTATGACAAATCATCTATACCTTGTTTTGGTGACGAGACAATGCTGTTTTCAAACTGGGACATTTGTTATAATCCTTCCAGTTCCATTTTTTGTTTGTTTGTTTAAGAAATTGCTGGTTCCTCAAGTATGCATACTAAATCGCCTCATTGGGACTCCATGGACTATAGCCCACCAGACTCCTCTGTTCATAGGATTCTCCAGGCAAGAATAATGGAGTGGATTGCCATGCCCTCCTCTAGGGGATCTCCCTGACCCAGGGATCAAACCCTTATCTCTTGTGTCATCTGCATTGGCAGATAGATTCTTTACTACTAGTGCCACTGGCTTCCCTAAATCACTTCAGTTGTGTCCAACCCTGTGACCCCATGGACTGTAGCCCACCAGGCTCCTCTGTCCATGGGATTTTACAAGAAGGATACTGGAGTGGGTTGCCATGCCCTTCTCCAGTCCTCAAGTATACATATGTAAAAATTAGTATAGTAAATAATACCAGAAAGTTCCACAAAATACTTATATCAATCTATACCCTTACTACCTTTATATAAAGGTTATCTTTGCTTGTTTACTTTTGGTATTTTCCAAGCTTTTTGCAGGGGGTATTCTGGTGGACATGAAGTTGTATCTCACTGTAATTATTTTGCATTCCCCTGATGAACAATGAGGTTGAGCACTATTATAATATCTTTAATGATCATTTGTATATCCTCTTTTATAAACCATTTGCTCCCATCTTTTGTTCATTTTATATTTTTCTGTTGAATTTTCCTTCATTGATTTATAGATATCTTCAGAGAGGCCAGGTTATATTTTGTGCACAAATTCTTTTATAGTTATTTATATTTAAAATATCTTCTCCAAAATGTAGTTTGTATTTTTACACTCTAATGGTCTTTGAAAAGGAAAAGCAATAGCTTTACTAAGGTATAATTTATATAACATCCAGTTCACATATTTAAAGTGCACAATACAATTTTTGTAGTATATTCACAGAGTCCTGAACCATTGTACCAATCTAATTTTTGAATACTTACATCTCAAGACAAGACACCTTTTATCAAATAATAGACCCTCCTCACTCCCCATTCCAGTAGTCCTAGGTAACACATATCTATTTTCTGACTCTACAGATTTGCCTCTTCTGGACATTTTATGTAAAAGGAATAATAAAATATGTGATCTTCTTTGACTGGCTTCTTTTATTTAGCATAATATCTTCTGGGTTCATCCATATTGAAAAATGTATCAGTATTTCATTCCTTCTTATTGCCAAAAGATATTCATTGTATGGCTATGCCACAGTTTACCAGTTCATCAGTTGATGATAATTTGAGTAGTATATAATTTTTGGCTATTATGAATAATGCTATTATGAACATCTATGCACATATGTTTTGAAGGCATATAATTTCATTTTTCTTGGGCTAAACTTATGTTTTCAAAAGTAAGTGCATGATTTTGCATCCTCACTAACAATCTATAAGGTTCTAATCTACACATCCTTGTCCACACTGACATTTTAACTACTGCTTTCCTGCTAGAGAGAAGTGATATTTCATTGTGATTTCAATTTGCATTGTCCTAATGTGAAGAAGGCTGAGCATCGAAAAACTGATGCTTTTGAACTGTGGTGTTGGAGAAGACTCTTGAGAGTCCCTTGGACTGCAAGGAGATCCAACCAGTCCATTCTGAAGGAGATCAACCCTGGGATTTCTTTGGAAGGAATGATGCTAAAGCTGAAACTCCAATACTTTGGCCACCTCATNAAGAAGGCTGAGCATCGAAAAACTGATGCTTTTGAACTGTGGTGTTGGAGAAGACTCTTGAGAGTCCCTTGGACTGCAAGGAGATCCAACCAGTCCATTCTGAAGGAGATCAACCCTGGGATTTCTTTGGAAGGAATGATGCTAAAGCTGAAACTCCAGTACTCTGGCCACCTCATGTGAAAAGTTGACTCACTGGAAAAGACTTTGATGCTGGGAGGGATTGGGGGCAGGAGAAGAAGGGGACGACAGAGGATGAGATGGCTGGATGGCATCACTGACTCTATGGATGCGAGTCTGAGCAAACTCCGGGAGTTGGTGATGGACAGGGAGGCCTGGTGTGCTGCGATTCATGGGGTTGCAAAGAGTCGGATATGACTGAGCAACTCAACTGAACTGAACTGAATAACTAATGATGATGAGCAACTTTGTATGTTCATATTATACACCTCTTTGTTGAAACATTTATTCATTTCATTTTCCATATTTTATTAAGGAATTTATCTTTTTATTATTGATTTGTAAGTGTTCTTTATAGATACTGGACAACAGTTCCTTAGCAGATAGTATGATTTGCAAATATTTTCTTCCATTCTGTGAGTTGTCTTTCACATTTTGATGGTACCATTTGCAGCATGAAAATGAAAGTAGTGTTAATCACTCACTCATGTCCACCTGTTTGTGACCACATGGACTGTAGCCCACCAGGCTCCTCTGTTCATAGAATTTCCATTTGCAACATTTGCCTTTACTTTTGATAAAGTTCACTGTATATATACATTTTTACTATAATTCTTTTGCTTCTAGTGTTTTCTTCAAAAAACCTTTGCCTAAGTCAAAAATGTTTACTCTTATGTTTTGTTCTAAGGCTTTTATAAACTTAGCCCTTTTAGACTCTGATCCATTGTAAGTTGTTTGTGTGTGTGTAGAGCATAAGCTAAAGGTGCAAATCTATTCTTTCATGTAGATATCCAGTTGTACCAGAATCATTTGTGGAGAAAGTCTATTTCCCTCTGTTGAAAAGTTTTGACATCTTTTCAGAAATCAATTGGCCATGAAAATAAAGATTTATTTCTGAAATTTCAATTTTATTGCATTAATCTATAGGTCTGTTCTCAGGCCACACAACTTTAAATACTGCAGCTGTGTAGTAGCTTTGAATTCAGAAGTGTGAGGCCCTATTGTTTGTTTGTTTGTTTTTTTACTTTTTTAAGATTGTTTATACTATTCTGGTTCCCTTGAATTTCCATATTAATTTTAGGACCAGTTAGATAATTTATGAAAAATTGGCAGATTGAATCTGTAAATAATTTGGGGTGTATTGCCATCACCAACATTGTCTTAC
Source organism: Oreotragus oreotragus (assembly GCA_006410675.1). Taxonomy (NCBI): domain Eukaryota; kingdom Metazoa; phylum Chordata; class Mammalia; order Artiodactyla; family Bovidae; genus Oreotragus; species Oreotragus oreotragus. The sequence continues at coordinate 91,169 of SJYX01020610.1, read as the reverse complement.
AAACCATAGCATAGAATGTCTTTCTATTTATTTAGGTCTTCTTTAATTTCTTTCAATAATGGCTTCCAGTTTTCAGTGTAAATTTTAGAATTTTTTTGTTAAACATATTGCTAAATATTGTGTTTTGGTTGCTGTTGGAATTGTTTTCTTAATTTAGATTTTTCATATATAAATTTTTCTGTATATTCACTGCTTATCCTACAAGATCCTTTTTCAGCCTTGAAACATACAGTTCTACAAATCTGGATCTGGACATCACATCCAAAGCTTCTACCTAATTCATTGCATGTGTTATTAGTAGAAATTCTTTTTTCTTTTTGAGTGTTTTCAATAAGTTAGCTCTTTTTTATTTATCTCATATAATAGGACAGATATATCTGCACATGAAAATTAATGTTGAAAATGGAAGTGTGAATGAAGATATAGAAGAAAGGAACCATGAATTAATTGACAATCTGAGAATAGGTCTTAAATATCTTAATAATACATACAAGCTCCCCTCTTTCATTAGCATCAACTACTTTCTCTAATCAAATGGTCCTATAAAGTAGATGACATAAAAATAGTAAATTCATTTTTAATTTATTACAGATAGATCGAGGAGATTGACAATATGCATAACCCATATTTTAGTCACTTCTCTCCCCTTCACAGGTCACGCTTCACAGATTTATTTTTTGAACAAACCAGGGTAAGTTGTTCTCCTGATTTTCCCAATGGAAATGGCTCCCCTTGTCTCTGCCTTCTCCACTCATTACATCGGTTGTGACACCATCTTGAGTTCTGGAACAAAATCTTCTGCATAGAATGTCGTAACCCCATTCACAGTAAAGGCACAGATAACTGAATATGTGAGTGCCCTGAGTTGCTAGTTGCAGTATTGTTCAGACACTTTAATGCACTGTACTTAGTCACTCAGTCCTGTCCCACTCTTTGCAACCCCATGGAATGTAGTCAGCCAGGCTCCTCTGTCCATGGGGATTCTCCAAACAAGAATACTGGAGTAGGTTGCCATGCCCTCTTACAAGGGATCTTCCCAACCCAGGGATTTAACCCAGGTCTCCTGCATTGCAGGCAGATTTGTTACCATCTGAGCCACCAGGTAAGCCAGTGAATACTGGAGTGGGTAGCCTATCCCTTCTCCTGAGTATCTTCCTGACCCAGGAAGTGAACCAGTATCTCTTACATTACAGGTAGCTTTTAACCAGCTGAGCTACAAGGGAAGCCCTCAGACTCTTTAGTCCCACAGAATTAGTGCACAATAATGTTTCAGTGTATAATACTTTACTAAAGGATTAATCGATGATGCACATTATACTATATAGAAAAACATGGTAATGTATTTTTAACATAATCTATGCTAAATTATCTACACAATCCAAGGACAAAGTGCCTAAGAAGTTAAGTCTTTTATAAGACTCAACATTTCCTAATTTAGCTCTCTTAACCTGAATTGTATATCCTCTCTGGGTGAATTTTGCTTCAAATTTCACTGCTATTAATCATGACATTTAATGCTTAGATAAAAACTGAGCTCATCTCAGGATCATCCCCCTATCTTACAGTCTCCTTGGTGGTGGAATGGTAAAGAATTTGCCTGCCAAAGCAAGAGATGCAGGAGACATGGGTTCAGTCTCTGGGTGGGAAGATCTCCTGAGGAGGAAATGGCAACCCATTCCAGTATGCTTGCCTGGGAAATCCTATGGACAGAGGAACCTGGCAAGCTATAGTCCATGGGATCCCAAGAGTCAGACATGACTGAGCCTGCACACCAGAACTTTGAGTCTCAGTTGCTCAATATGTATAGCTTAAAATCTAAAGAAGTTCAGAACAATGCTCGATGTCTTTTGGTACTCAGATAATAAGGGAGGGTCAACTTATTTTTGTTCCCTTCAATGTCTGCTCTCTTGGGTACAAAGTAGAAAGGAAAAGGTCCCAAGCAGGTCTATATACATTCCCTCCATAGCCAGGAGTGTTTGGGAAATGAATGCCATCCATCCTTTAACACAGTAATGGTTGTTACAAAATGGATGGCCATGTGTATAAAATGTTTTTAACAGTGTATGCAAGTATCTATTTAGATCATTTACATAAAACAAGCATGAAACTTATTTATGGAGTATGTAGAATGGGGGTTGTCACATAGGAATTAATGGAGATTAAAATGAGGATATTGCAAGGCCAAAGCATCTCCCTTCTGTAGCAGTGGATCTATGTACATAATTTTAAAGCTTCTTTGGTTTTTTTCTCAAAGAAAAAATAATGTATAAGAAGGCAGCTCTTTAAAGGAGCTTCAGCATACTCTTGGGATTTCTCCAGGAAAAGCATGTCTATTTGTTCTTAGTACCTGCCTGCAACTTTAGAATTAGTAGTAAAGCTTGATGTAGGTTAAGATCTATGATTTTCCTGAGTTAACTTTAATAATTAAAGTTTGTTTATCAACACACAGAGATGCATAGTCCATTGTTTTTGTTTCTTTGAGTTAGTATTAAGTCAGATGTAAACTCATATATAGCCTCTCTCATATATAGGATAAACAGAGTTTCAATGCTACTCTGAATTCAGTAAGGCTAAGATAAAGAACAGAGCCTTTGTTTAGAGATAAATGAGTTAACGCACATGTACAATTATCTGCTTACCTAGGAAATCCTAGCACTCAATGACCATAGATAACAACAGTAGTAGTGGTGGTAAAAGCAGTAAGCACGTATTTGCTATATTGATAAAGACAGATTCCAAATACCAAAAGTCAGCCCTAGACAGGCATGGGGGTGATCATTAGTCTACCAGAACCTGTGGTGCCTCAGATGATAGCTGCCAGTAAACCAAGTTAATATCCCTTCCTTTGTACTGACTTTATAGCCATGGAGTGATTTTAACATTGTAGGTAGTCTAGTTTAGTGACATTTCATTGGCATATGCCCTTGCATTGAATTAAACAGGAAAAGTCAATCTGAGCTGATACAATAATTAGTTTGCATTTTGATAGTTGAAAATAAAGATTTATTAGCCAGAGAAAAAGAGCATCACCTCCTAGATATACTCATGATAAGACAGGCAGTTCTTAGAATTAGGGAGTGTATAAAGCATTGCTTCACATGATAAATAACAGTTACCATCCATAAAATTCTGAACATACTATCAAGCACAAATATCTTACCCACACATTTTGTCAATTTTAGTGCTTTTTTTTGTGCAACATAAAATCCTATAAATATTTCAATCGATTCGATGATATTTACAGGAGTAAAAAAATTAATTCAAATAGCCTGAGAGTTTGGGGGAAATAAACCAACTATCCATTTGTGTCTAGGCTCCTGACAACTTCTTTCAATAAATAGCAATATAATCTTTTAAAATTGATAATATGACAAGACAAACATCTTTCACACAAGCCATTCTTTTGTTAGGTACATCATTATACCTACTCCATCTATAGTTTTAAAAGGTGCATTTGTAGAAGTAGATATATGTCTAAGATACAACAACAGATACTTAAAATTGTGTTGGTAGATAAAAAAGCCTAGCCATAGTTGTGATGCATTATCATCAGATCCTTGTAAAAATTTATACACCATCCAAGAGGTAGTTTAATAGAATTGCAGATATTTATTCAACTGATTATCTTCTATGAACCTAGCTCATAGAAATTTCAGATCTTTTCCACCTAATGGAAAATCCAGATATTTACTCACTAAGAGTTTCAGAAATTTTGTTCAGTTAGCATTGCAATAATTTATATTTGTTACTTTATTTCCCAATGAGCCATCATTAATCCAGCAACTGATTTGCAGAATACTTCTAAAAAAAGTTTTTATTGAAAATTAAGTTTCATCTAAGGCTTCTAAGGCTTTAAACTATGAAGAAGAGCATAAGGTCTGTTTGTATATTTTCCTAGAAATTTTCATAGTGTTTTCCACATGTAGGATATCTAAAAATATTTATATATTGAATAAATGGATTGAATGAATGAAAATATAAACCCAGGTTTATGCTCATTCTGATAAATACTGGAAGTCAAAATTTTATGTGCATGAGATGAAATCAAACTGTTATGCATATAATGGGAGTAGATATTTTTCACTATTTTGATCAGTGAAACAATAGGTGATATTGTTCATCCCCACTCCCTTATAAGATTACAGCTGCCAGCTTAACTTAATACCTCTGTCTCCAAAGTCTACATGCCATCATTCCCTTTTTCTTGATGTTGTAAGTTAGCTTTCCAAGGAACAAATTTTGGGATTCTGAGATTTTTGTTCTGAAGTTTCTCTAAGGAAAAATATCTGTGAAGGTTGAAGAAAGAGGTGGAAGTTAAACTGTAATACAGTTGCACCTAAAAGGAACATTAAAATAAAATGGTGATGTAGAAGGATGTGCACTCATCTTCTCCTGTGAGAACACCAAGATTGCAACTAGCTGCTGAACAACCATTGACAGGAGAATGTTGGATCCCACCAAAAAGACATATCCCACATCCTAGGTCAAAGGAGAAGCCCCAGCAAGATTGTAGGAGGAGTGAAATCATGTTTAGAATCAAACCTCAGACCCACCAGAGATACTCAGAGGGCACAAACAAAACTTTGTGTGCACCAGGATCCAGGGAAAGGAACAGTGACCCCCACGAGAGACTGAGTCAGACTTGCCTCTGAGTGTTTGAGTGTCTCCTGCAGAGACATGGGTCAGCAGTGACCTGCTGTGGGTACAGGGGCTCTGGCTGCAGCAGATGTGGTTTTTGGCATAAGTCCTTTTGGAGGAGGTTGCCATTAGTTCCATTGTAGAACTGCCGAGCAGATGATCCAAAAACTGGAGAACAATTAAAACAAAGAAGTTCTTGCACAGTTGCAAAAGTCCACAACAGATTTCCCAAGCTGGGTATCTTTCAAAAGGACTGAGAATCTCCAGGGAAACAGACTCTTGGAGGGCAGAATAAAATCTTGTGTGCACGGAGCCCAGGAGAAAGGAGCATTGACCTCACAAGAGATTGAACCAGATTTGCCTATGAGTGTTTGGGAGTCTCCAGCGGAGGTGTGGATCGACAGTGGCCTGCTATGGGGTTAGGGGCACTGACTACAACAGTCCTGGGAGCTGCAACATGCTGGCATACGTTCTTTTGAAGGAGCTTGCCATTACCACTATTACCGCAGCCATAGTTTGGCCATAGGCCAAACTACAGGGAGGGAACACAGCCCCACCCATCAGAAAAATTGTATTAAAGATTTACTGAGCCTGCCCAATAATAGAGGAAATAGAATAAATAGAGGAGAACAACTGAATGGGAAAAACTAGACAACTCTTCAAGAAAATTATAGATATCAAGGGAACATTTCATGCAAAGATGGCCACAGCAGAGGACAGAAACTGCATGGGCATAACAGATGTATTAAGAAGAGGTGGCAAGAATACACAGAAGAACTATACCAAAAAATATCTTAATGACCCGGATAACCACAAAGTGTGATCACTTACTTACAGCCAGACATCCTGGAGTGCAAAGTCAAGTGGGCCTTCGGAAGCTTCACTACTAGGAAATTTCACTACTAGGAAGCTAGTGGAGGTGATGAAATTCCAGTTGAGCTAATTCAAATCCTAAAATATGTTGCTGTTAAAGTGTTGCACTCAATATGCCAGCCAATTTGGAAAATGCACCAGTGGCCAGAGCACAGAAAAAAGATCAGTTTCATTCCAGTCTCAAAGAAGGGCAATGCCAAAAGAAAATTCAAAATACCACCCAATTGCACTCATCTCACACTGGCAAAGTAATGCTCAAAATTCTCCAAGTCAGGCATCAACAATACATGAACCAAGAACTTTCAGATGTTCAAGCTGGATTTAGAAAAGACAGAGGAACCAGAGAACAAATTGCCAACATCCACTGGATCATAGTTAAAGCAAGAGAATTTCAGAAAAACATCTACTTCTGCTTCATTGACTACATTAAAGCCTTTGTCTTTATGGGTCACAACAAACTGTGGAAAATTCTTAAAGAGATGAGAATACCAGAGCATCTGTCTCCTGCAAAATCTGTATGCCGATCAAGAAACAATAGTTAGAAAGAAACATGGAACAAACAGACTGGTTCCAAATTGGGAAAGAAAAATGTCAAGGCTATATATTGTCACTCTGCTCATTTAACTTATATGCAGAGTACATTATACAAAATATTGGGCTAGATGAAGCCCAAGCTGGAATGAAGATTGCCAGAAGAAATATCAATAACCTCAAATATGCAGATGACACCACCCATATGGCAGAAAGTGAAGAGGAACTAAACAGATTCTTGAATAAGGTGAAAGAGGAGAGTGAAAAAACTGACTTACACTCAGCATTAAAAAAGTTAAGTCCATGGCATCCAGTTCCATCACTTCATGGCAAATAGATCTGGAAACAATGGAAACAGTGACAGACTTTATTTTCGTGGGATCCAAAATCACTGCAGATGGTGACTACAGCCATGAAATTAAAGGACACTTGCTCCTTGGAAGAAAAGTTATGACCAATCTAGACAACATATTAAAAAGCAGAGACATTACTTTGCCAACAAAGTTCTGTCTCATCAAAGCTACTGGTTTATCCAGTAGTCATGTATGGATGTGAGAGTTGGCCCATACAGAAGGCTGAAAGCTGAAGTATTAATGTCGTTGAGCTGTGGTGTTGGAGAAGACTTTTGTGAGTCCCTTGGACTGAAAAGAGATCAAACCAGTTGATCCTAAAGGAAATCAATCTTGGATAACCATTAGAAGGACTAATGCTGAAGCTGAAGCTCCAATGGTTTTGCCACCTGATGCGAAGAGCCAACTCATTAGAAAAGATCCTGAATCTGGGAAAGATTGAAGACAAGAGGATAAAAGGAGGAAAGAAGATGAGACGGTTGGATTGCATCACTGACACAATGGGTATGAGTTTGAGCAAGCTCTGGGAGATGGTGAAGGACAGGGAAGCCTGGGGTGCTGCACTCCATGGTGTTGCAAAGAGTTGGACACAACTAAGCCATTGAATAACAACAAAAAGGAGCTTTGGATCAGTTGGGAGAGTTCTACAGAGTGATCTCAATTGGGAAATGGATCCTGTGGGATTTTGTCATCTACTATTCATTTTCTATGAGTTGCCCCCTAAGGGGGAACATGACCTTTTGAGAGACAGCTGGCTCTCTTAGGCTGAGGACAACCCAAGAGAATAACTTAGAAAATGAAGTCTATATGCATAACAAGATACACATGGATTTTTTGTGACCTATTAAATGGCAAAAGTTTTTTTTTTTTTTAAATCACATCTGAAAATCCAATGGAATTCATGTAATGTCTTAGGGCACAGAGAGATGTCACTATTTCTGGGCATTTCTGATAAAAAGTGCTGGATAATATCAAAGAAAAATGTTTCATCATCTCATTATGGGAAATAAAGTTTATTTAGTTCCCTGAGAGCAGGTTATGTAATGATCATCTTTCAAGATGGTGATTGAAATTAGCCAGGAAACATTTCTCAACTTCTAGTTGATAAAGGAAACATCTTCACTGGAGTGAAAGCCAAGTGGTCTGTTGTTAATGACTCCACACTTAGCTCCAGAACACTGCCACCTGTGTTTTGTCTTTGCTGCAGGTCCCTGATATCTATCTTTGGAAATAAAAATTCAAAATTTCTTGACCTGTTGTCTGTTCCAATTAGAATATCTCTGTACACCTTGGGGGAAATCTAAGTTACTCTAACAGAGACCTCAAATTATAGTTGTACAAATAAAATGATTTTCTTTTCTCTTCTGTAACAGTCACAGTATGAATGTTCCCCATCTCAGGAATATTTCTGACCTTCACAGTCTTTCAAAAATTCAGCATCCTTCTAAGGCATTGCTCTGCCACATTTGAGAAAATTGCCATCTTCTGCTCAATTGATTCTTCATTGCCTTTGTCTCATCAGAGCTGAAAGAAGTGTGGGTGGAGAATTTACTCCTGAGGTCTTCATTTCCAGATAAGAAATGGCAAATATCATTTCTGCTCAAATTTTGCTGGTAGATAGCTAATTACTCAAATTAACTATTATACAAAGGAAGCTGATACAAACTGCCTGATTTGGCAGAACTGTGTCTTACCATAATGGTGATGAAAGAAAGAACTGATTTGGGTGGAAAGCTAGTAACTCCACTGGCAAATTAACTAGTGTTTTTTTTTCTAATTTCATCATCATCTTCCCTCTTTCTTCTCCTTTTCTCAGGCTCAAAATGAATGTTTCCTAGTCTCTGAGGAAACCACATTCTCTTCAGATGATAATTATCACAAATACTTTTCTATGGAACCCATCCTTGGTATTTCCCATCATGAGGAGAGTATTGAAGACCCAAAATCAGACTCCTGTTTTATATGCTTTATGTCCTTATGATGTCTCTATGACCTCTTTTAGTCTAAATCCATGACCTAGCTTTTTGAATGAGAGGGATAGTAGTGAGAAGAAAAAGGCAGAAGAGACAAAGGACAAACAAGTTAGTATTATGAAATTATTGTCCTGCTATAGAATTCCATGAGTCCCAAGATTAGGGATGCCATCCAGTCAACCAGTGATTTTAATTAATAGTGTGGAAAGAGAAGAAAATGGGAGAAGAGAAGCTCTCACCAGTACTCATCAAACTACTCTGCCACCCAAGAAAATTGAGTGTATCACATTCTGACTCCTGCTTCTTTCCCTTTCATTATCTTTGTCTTGATTATGTTTAAATAGATGGAATCCTCTTGAGTATAACTTCATAATTCATACAAAGAATTAACTTTGCATAAGTCTGTATCCTATGACTAGAAGAATATTAATCTAGACATTATTATCACTCTATAGGAGCTTGTTCCAGTAATTGAAAGTATTCAAGTTAACTTTAGATAATAGGAGAGATCTTGGGGATCTTTCAGCTAAGCTTCTTCATTTTAAATGTTGGACAAAGTTGTTAAATAGTTTGCACAATATCACTTAGCTTATTTATTCCAGATGAGGACTAAAAGTTTGGTCTATGCCTCATTCTCATACTCATTCTAGTATATCTCATTGCATTTCCATTCTCTTCCGCTCTTCTTTCTCAGCATAATTATCCTTGCCACCACTTTCTAACCATCTGACACTTTAATTAAAATTTCTAACATCAGAATATAAAAGCTGTTGAGCATGCCATTTTAAAAATAGTAATTCACTCTGTTTTAGAGTGGTATTTCCCAAAGTATGTTCAGCTCAACCCTGCTGCTGCTGCTGCTAAGTCACTTCAGTCGTGTCCGACTCTGTGTGACCCCATAGACGGCATCCCACCAGGCTCCCCCATCCCTGGGATTCTCCAGGCAAGAATATTGGAGTAGGTTGCCATTTCCTTCTCCAATGCATGAAAGCGAAAAGTGAAAGTGAAGTCGCTCAGTCTGTCCGACTGTTAACGACCCCATGGACTGCAGCCCACCAGGCTACTCCGTCCATTGGATTTTCCAGGCAAGAGTACTGGGGTGGGGTGCCATTGCCTTCCCCGCAGCTCAACCCTAACCTTATGGAAATGTTCTATATAAAATATATTTCTGGGAAATTAGTTTGAGAAATGCTGTGCATTATGACTTCTCTGAGATGTATAATGGCAATAGTGCAATAAATGCTATATGAAATAAATTTTTTTGAATAGAAAATGCTTTAACTTTGCTTGAACAACTATTTTTCACATTTATATATACAATCTCTTTCCCCTGTCTGCCTCCACCACTCAACAGCTCTGTGTACTATTTGGGAGAGGTGCCTTGAAGTCATATCCTATTACTCTTAGGAAGTTTCTCAGATTGAAAGAAGGATGAATTAGGAAATAATGTCTTATATTACTAAGACTTCCAGATAAAAGTCTGTTGCCAGAATTGAAGATGTCTGTTCATTGATTCAATAAAAATTGTTAGGTACTCTGACAACTACTAAATTATAATATCTGAGTTTAAGCCCAGTAATATTTTTTTAGGTTCCACAAGTAATAGTGATTAAAATGTCCAAAGGAATGATATTTGGCAATAAATAATTTTCTCCATTTTAATTCAAAATGTATTTTAACTGATAGTCCATATACATGACTATTTATCTAATTCACAAAGAATATTAATATAAATTATAGTGATTATTTCAACATAAAATTCTAAATGGATAATCTCATATCTACAAATCTGATACCTTTGTTAATCAGTAAGTTCAGTTTAGTCACTCAGTCATGTCCAACTCTTTGCAATGCCATGGACTGCAGCATGCCAGGCCTCCCTGTCCATCACCAACTCCTGGAGGGTACTCAAACTCATGTCCATCCAGTCGGTGATGCCATCCAACCATCTCATCCTCTGCCGTCCACTTCTCCTGCTGTCAATCTTTCCCAGAATCAGGGGCTTTTCAAATGAGTCAGTTCTTCACATCAGGTAGCCCAAATATTGGAGTTTCAGCTTCAGCATCAGTCCTTCCAATGAATATTCAGGACTTATCTCCTTTAGGATGGACTGGTTGGATCTCCTTGCAGTCCAAGGGACTCTCAAGAGTCTTCTCCAGCACCACAGTTCAAAAGCATCAGTTCTTCAGTGCTCAGCTTTCTTTACAGTCCAACTCTCACATCCATACATGATTACTGGAAAAACCATAGCTTTGACTAGATGGAACTTGCTTGGCAAACTAATGTCTCTGCTTTTTAACATGCTGTCTAAGTTGTTCATAACTTTTCTTTCAAGGAGCAAGTGTCCTTTAATTTCATGGCTGCAGTCACCATCTGCAGTAATTTTGGAGCCCAGAAAAATAAAGTCTGACACTGTTTCCACTGTTTCCCCACCTATTTGCCATGAAGTGATGGGACCAGATGCCATGATCTTATTTTTCTGAATGTTGAGCTTTAAGCCAAATTTTTCACTCTCCTCTTTCACTTTCATCAAGAGGCTCTTTAGTTCTTCACTTTCTGCCATAAGGGTGTTGTCATCTGCCTATCTGAGATTATTGATATTTCTCACAACAGTCTTGATTCCAGCTTGTGTTTCATCCAGCCCAGCATTTCTCATGATGTACTCTGCATATAAGTTAAATAAGCAGGGTGATAATATACAGCCTTGACTTACTCTTTTCCCTATTTGGAACCAGTCTGTTTTTCCATGTCCAGTTCTAACTGTTGTTTTCTGACCTGCATACAGATTTCTCAGGAGGCAGGTCAGGTGGTCTGGTATCCCATCTCTTTAATAATTTTCCACAATTTGTTGAGATCCACACAGTCAAATGCTTTGGCATAGTCAAAAAAGCAGAAGTAGATGTTTTTTCTGGAACTCTCGTGCTTTTTCAATGATCCAGTGGATGTTGACAATTTGATCTCTAGTTCCTCTGCCTCTTCTAAATCCAGCTTGAACATCTGGTAGTTCATGGTTCATGTACTGTTGAAGCCCAATGTGTCTCTTGTATAGATAAAATAATATATTTTTCTTTGTTCAATATTGAATTTTTTCTTTCATGCCACTTTAGCATATTATTTCTAAAATGCAAACACGATTCATATTTGCTGTTTGAGCACTAAGCTGCTTAACATGGTTCTTCTACAATCTGGTGAGCAAATCCCTCCCAAACTTCCTCCCTCATCCCCTTCCTTCCATCCCTCATCAATTTCAGGGCTTCAGTTAGGGAATTCCTTTTAGTTTTTGTACTGAAATGTTCTTTTTTCATCTAATTGACTAGAGTTTTTACTCTTAACAAGTAATAATAATGAATTAAATCTATGTATTTTTATATGATACACCAAAAAATGTATATCAACTGTATATCAGCATATGGAATTTAGAGATAAATCAACAAAGCCAAAAATGGAATAATTTGTATGTAAAAACTTTAAAAAATTTGGCATATTTGAATGTGCATTGACTGATAACAATGTTGCAAAGCTCATGTGATGTTTGAATAATCAGGCTTTGGTGTTCAGTTTTTATGTCTTAAAACTGGGAATATTTTAATGTGATTTTATATTTTCCTCCAGGCATCCTCTATTGGTTTATCTGCTCATGCTGAAAAGTGAATTTGAATAAGAAATGTTGCTATAGTGTATACTCAAGATTTCAACCACATATATCTTTATTTTCTCCTAGAGCAACTATTATATAAATAATATCTGATATAAAATCAGAAAAAAGATTAAATGAAACAATAAACTTTGAGGTTTTTTTTGTTTGCACTTGAAAAAATTTTATTTATATATAAATCACATAAAATTAATATTTTTCAGCTTTCGAATCCAATTAAGGCTGAGAAACCATGAAGCTAGTGATTACTTTCTTCTATGTGTTTCTTGATAAAAGTTGTTTTTTAAAGCATATTTGCATATATCTTTTAAGGAATATGTTAACATTAACTTCTAAAACTTGTGTAGTGTCTGATATCTTAGATATTTTTTGAAGAACAGTGCTGCTGCTGCAGCTGCTAAGTCACTTCAGTGGTGTCCCACTCTGCGCGACCCCATAGACAGCAGCCCACAGGCTCCCCCCTCCCTGGGATTCGCCAGGCAAAAACACTGGAGTGGGTAACCATTTCCTTCTCCAATGCATGAAAGTGAAAAGTGAAAGTGAAGTCGCTCAGTCGTGTCCGACTCTTAACGACACCATGGACTGCAGCCTACCAGGCTCCTCCGTCCATGGGATTTTCCAGGCAAGAGTACTGGAGTGGGTTGCCATTGCCTTCTCTGTTAAAGAGCAATGAGGCTAAGGGAAAAGATTTCATTCATTCAAATGTCACTTCAGAGTCTACAAGATCGAAGATTATGAAAATGTTTTATTAAGAATCTATAGCTAGAGATGCTTTAAAATTAAAGGAAGATCAGAGCAATTCTTCAGGCACAAACGTTAAATTATCTCCGAAGTTTTTATTCACCATTATTTTCAATTAAAGGAAAAAAAAAAAAACAGCCATCACTGACTCACAACCCTATCATCCAATCTTCTCTTCATTTATAATGGTTATTAAAATTTTTAATAATCTCAGTAGTGAAATAAAGTGTCAGTTACAAAGTTAGGCAAAATTTGAAAGGTATTTCTCATGCAAAGGACGTAGAAACTCTCACTAAGACCCTTTTTTAATGGTCTTATTACAGCTACTTATTTATGATCTAAATGTTTCTGTTACACTTCAGTTTTAAGTTGGGTCTCAACTTCATTTCACATTCTTGATCAAAGTCATTTCTTCTCACCCCTCTAGCAGAACCTTTTGGAGGCAGCTCATTTTTATCTCTTCAAGGTCTTGGTCTGTTTCAGCCCTGTTAGACTCACTGTTCTGTTAATTCCTATAAGACTGTAGCTCATATTGCATGTGAAATACATTCAGCTTTTAAAACTCTCCTTTTCTTTCATGTTCTTATTCTATCTGTCTCCAAATATTGAGGAGGTATTTTAATGACAGCAAATGTATCTCTGATCCTTCTCCCATCCTAAAGTTACCTAATATAACTAAATAAGTGACAGACACCTAGCATGATGATGGTTGGAAAAAATTTGAAAAACATTTTTATGGGGAGCATCTGAAAAATAACCATTGGTTGCAATAAATCTACTGCCTTTTACATGCTCTAAAATTCTAAGTGATTTTTTTTTCATTCTTTCTCTACTTTTGTAACTGTCAATTTTTCTGTTTACCTTTATCTTGCCTATGACATTCCTAAAATTGATTTATATTCATTTATTTGATGAACAGCATTCAAAAGCTAAACAGTTTGCTGAAATCTTGATTTATATACCTCAAATTAGATAATATAGCAGTAGAATATATTTACAATAAAGCCAATATAAGTGAGTGATACAAAGAATAGCCATTGGAATTAGTTCTTTTGAACTACTCCTTTTTCCTTTTGCTCTTTTTCTCCCAAATGACTTCATGTATTAAAATATGCCATTCGGGCTGGGTCTGTTAAGAAGTAAATTATTAACTTTCCTTGTTTTGCTATTGCTCTCACTCTGAACCAAAGTAAATTTAGACCAGTGCAAATGAAGTGGTTCTTGTTTCCCACGAGGTTTATGAATAATAGTCTTAACCATACATAATGAACTAGATGCTTCTGAGAAGGAGTGTTATTTTTTGGAAATAAGTGCTTGGGGAGGCATCTCTGAGGTCACTAGAGTACTATTTAGTGCAGTATAATAATAACACTTAGTGAGTGTACTCTCCTAAAGGGTAGATGTGCTTTCTTAAGCATTTCACTTTCCATGGTATCTGTGATATATGTGAAGGCTGAATTGTTTCCCACTGTGATTTGAAGGTCTTAAATAAAGTTATACCTCATATGTTTTATGTTGGTCACAGCCTATTAATAGGAAGTTATTGATTAAAGAGTGACTGGGCACTTAACAGGGCCCTTTAGTGCTTGTCACAAGTTTCCAGTCTCCCACAGACATTTCCTTCCCTGAAGCTAGTGTTATGGTTGGACCAGCCCTTGTGGCTCTTATTGTGACTAGGAGATGCACCCTAGCAACAATCATTTATGCAGCTTGGAAAAATAAGACTTACATAAGTCCTGGAGTGTACACAACACACCTGGGTCCACACAGGGAGAGAAAAAGAGAGTGTATACTGGCCTTTTATGGGGTAGAGGGTGAGATGTCCAGGTTTTGAGCATTTATTATATATTGGTGAATTAAAAATACGAGTAAGTATGAAAGCATGGGGAGAGAAATGAAGGATCACTAGAGAGGTCACCTAGGTATTTCTATAAAAGGAACTTCATGAGTGGGGTGCCCAGGCTCTGTACCTATTAATAGTTGTGTAACTTGTAATGTGTTTATTTAAGATGGATGACTTTGAAATGGATACCTTGGCAATCAAAAGCTTAATGTCAGGCACTTACACTACACCCTATCTGCTTTTGGGTGCCTAAAATTATTTTAGCAAAATAAAACTGCCTTAAATCTCTATAAAGATGTTTTCTAATCTAAATATCTTTGTAACAGATAATACATTGAAAATGCATAACTAGGTATAAATAGTGTATCAAATGGGTATAAGAATACATTTTCAGAGTAGACGGAGAGGAGAAGGGAGAGAAAGAAAAAGTATGAGAGGCTGGGATGCCTGAAGGACAGAATAAAGGAGACCCATGAAAACAAGAGCATAATTTTAAAGGAGTTGAATTCATTAAGATACATCACACCAATTTTAAAATGTTATCTTTGGTAGAAGAAATAATGTAATTAAGGTTTAGAGAAATAATAAAAATGATTTAAAATCTTTCAGTGAATTGATAAAGCTAATAATCATTCTTTATTACTATTGTAGTTTTTAGTGCTGACTACATGCCAGGATTATGCTTTGTGTTTTGAATAAATTATGTAATTAAATCTTTATGTCATTCCTAACAATAGGTCTTATTACTATTTTTACTATATAGGTAAACATACTGGCCCTTTAAGTCCTCAGAAACTGTATATTAGATTATTATTTTTTATTTTTTATTATTTTTTGATTTTTTTTGTATTTATTTATTTTTTTACACAAACTCCCAAACATGAACCCCCTCCCACCTCCCACCCCACATCATCCCTCCAGATCATCCCCATACACCAGCCCCAAGCATCCTGCATCCTGTATTGAACATAGACTGGCAATTCATTTCTTACATGATAGTATACATATTTCAATGCTATTCTCCCAAATCATCCCTCCCTCTCCCTCTCCCTCTCCTTCTCCCTCAGAGTCCATAAGTCCGCTCTACACATCTGTATCTCTTTTGCTGTCTTGCATACAGGGTCCTCATTACCATCTTTCTAAATTCCATATATATGTGTTAGTATACTGTATTGGTGTTTTTCTTTCTGGCTTACTTCACTCTGTATAATTGGTTCCAGTTTCATCCATCTTATTAGAACTGATTCAAATGTATTCTTTTTAATGGCTGAGTAATACTCCATTGTGTATATGTACCACAACTTTCTTATCCATTCATCCGCTGATGGACATCTAGGTTGTTTCTATGTCCTGGCTATTGTTTTAAATGGCATAGCAGCAATGCAAAATAAATATGGTTGATTTCAAAGTTTATGGTCTTTACTATATAAATAGTACTTTTTGAGAGAAGTTTTTATATAGGACATTTACAAAGAAAATTTAGAAAACGTTATAAAGAGGGACAATGTAAAATCTTTATATGACCTTTGTGCTGTTCTTGTTGCTCAATTGTGTCCAATTCTTTCTGGCCCAATGGACTGTAGCCCACCAGGCTCCTTTGCCCATGGAATTTTCCAGGCAAGAATACTGGGGTGGGTAGGTAGCTATTTCCTACTCCAGGGGATCTTCCTGATCCAGGGATTGAACCCCGTCTCATGCATTTGCTGCATTAGGTGGGTTCCTGCATAGGTAGGTTCTTCACCACTAGCAGCCACTTAGGAAGCCTACATGACCTTTATTGAGTAAGAAAAGTGAAAAGATGAGGGTCACTAAATATTCTTCTCAGCAACATAAAGTATCATCAGCATACTGATCCTTTAGTAAGTCTCAAACCACATATTGGCTTTTAGACTTCTAGAAGCCAAATGTGCACAATCCAGCACTGGACTCCTGGGAATGAAGCTCTTAGATTCTGGTGTTCTACGTATATATTTGAAGGGCTTCCCTGGTGGCTCAGTGGTAAAGAACCCACTTATAATGCAGAAGATGCAGGAGATGTGGGTTCAATACCTGGGTTGGGAATATCCCTTGGAGGAGGAAATAGCACCCACTTAATATGCCTACCTGGGAAATCGCATGGACAGAGGAGCCTGGTGGGCATAGTCCATGGGGTTGCAAAGAGTCAGACATGACTGGATCACATACGCACACATGTATTTGAAGAGACAGGGACTGTTTCCTAGAGAGGAAATCTAAGTCATTACCAGAGGTAATGCTTTTCTGTGACACATTCTGAAAAGTGTTAAATTTCTTAATAGAAAAAAAATACAAAAGCTAATATTCTGAAAAAAAAATCAAGTATATTATTTATAGTTTTATTACTATGTTATTGTCAGGTAAAATATGGAGTCCTGAAATCCTTTCCCAACTAAGATAAAATAGGAGCTAAAAAGCTGAAATCCATTCCAAGCTTTCTAAGACCAATCTTGAAGAAAATTTTAAAAATTTTCCTCTTCTAGGAAATGAAGCAGTGATTACATTTAAATGACTCAGCATCAATAAAACAAGCTGAGCAGAGGTGTAGAACTTGGATTTATCTGTTGCCCCTCCCTCTGTGAAGGACTAGTCTTATTTATTTGATCACCAAACAAAGATTGCATTTCCTCGGACACAGACAAGTATTTGCACTAGGTATTTTTCTTGGAGAGGAATTTTGGGAAAAAAAACACTTGTGAGGGTACAAGGAAAGAAGGATTTACTGATGGAAAAGTTGAAAGTAAGCTGGGATGCCCCTTCAGAGATGTCTAAAACAGAAACTTGGCCCATGGGCCTTTGACTTGAAAGGATCAATCATTGGATGAAGGCCACGAAGGAGAGAAGAGGGAAAGGTCATCTTGAACAAGGCAGCTTCCTCTTACAGAGGATAGTCGTAGAGAGAGTCTCAGCTGTGAGCTACCAGCAGACAACACTCCAGCACCCAAGAAAGTGATTTTTGAGAGGGATCTTCGTGGCCCCCACCTAAATACCCAAAACAATGAAGAACTACCAGATGTGTGTGTGTGAGTGTATGTATATGTGTATGTGTGTTGTGTTTGGGAAGGAATTGTACAAATATTTCTAATAATAGCTATTGGAATCTGTCCATTACACAAAAAAATACTATTTTTGTTGTCATATGCAGTTTGATTTAAGCCAAAGAGATAACAAACATAAAAATAATTTACAATGCATGTGGGTACACAAGAAACACCGAAGAATCAAACCTCTGAGTTTGTACTTAGTATTGCCAAATAATGCTGTTTATGGATTATTCATAATCAGAGGTCCCTTGACTGTATCTGCAGTCTTAATTTCCCTGAGGTGAATTTTTCCAAATCCTGCTAACATTCAGGTTGTGTAAAATGTGCCTGCTGCCCAAGGCAAAGGGCAAAAGAGGTGAACTGAATATTAAAATGTCCACAGTAGTCAGTTTTGCTGCTTATCAGTCTCTCTTGGAAAAAAAAAAAAAAAAAGGTGGAAAACAACAGTTGCTGAAGTTCAGCAGTTAAGCTGTGGAATCAGTCATATTATGAAGTAAAATACATTCTGAGATTTCCATAGATAAACTAATTAATGACTGTCTTAATTAGGAAAGATCTACAAAAAGTCTTTCCTGCCCCAAGGGTTTTCGTCTTCAACTTACCTTTTCAGTAATGTTTATGAAATGAGTTTTATTCAAAATGCAAAATATTGCATCTATTATTGACTCCAGACCAAAGGGACTTTTTCAATATCCTGTCCATCTTGTACACCTCTGTTTACAGAAGATAGACAAACTTACCTACACTGATGATTTTCAGGAATGACTAGGTTTATCTTCTTAAGTTACAATTATAGACCTCCCATAGTCTTTAAACATATCCATAGTATCAATGAAATCACAGTGCCCAGTGTGGATGATTTACATGTCCAATTCTACATATTGGGATATTCCATCCATGACTGTATAGCAAATGTATGAACCACTCTTTGTTTAAAGATTTATTTATTTTTGGCTGTACTGGGTCAAACCATACTTTCATAAAGTCACATACATTACTCTGTACTGAAGGATATCTGTAATATCCATGTCAGCAATGGGAAACAGATTATCATGGACAGAAAAGACATAATAATCATGGAAGCAATAACATGATTAAAAATTTCAAGAGAAAGTAGATGGATTATACAATAAATTTTCTGTAAAACAATGCAAACTTTTCCTGTCCAGTAAATTAATAGAGAAACTTAGCTCTACCTATACGTTAATGGGGAATAACTTAATATATTCTTATTATAAAATGCCTTAAATTTTTGGATAGACACATAACAAAAAGCATTTTGCACTCTGTGTATAATTTCCAACACCTTACAGCAATGTACAGATGTCTCATTGAATCTTACAACTAGGGATTTGTTAGATCCCACAACAGTACGAGCTACTGCCATTGTGCATTTAATTCTCTCAAAGGAAATGTTTGTGACAGTTATGGGGCTTCTTAGTCGGTCAATCAGTTCCAAAAGGTTGCCGTTGCAGTGACATGGAAACAGTAACTTCAGAGAAACATGGTTGTAAACAATGGCATCCTGAAATTATTAACTATGAAATGGATCAGCAGAAATCCTAGATACAGATGGGACATCAAAAAAAAAGAGAGATATACTAAAACAAGACTTACTGTGGTCAATTGTAATGGCCAAGGAGAATTATGAGGTGCTGGTGGTTTAGTCACTAAATCCTGTCCGACTCTTGTGATCCCATGGATTGTGGATATTAAATCTGAAGACAACATTGTTCACATATATATATATGTTAATATATATGTGTGTATATTTTTTCAAAAATATAATTAAAATAATATTTTAGTATTTTTAAAATTATTGACAAATTATCTTAGAATTGAAAGTATGAAAGTGAATTCCCTCAGTTGTGTCTGACTCTTTGCAACCCCCTGGACTGTAGCCTACCAGGTTCCTCCACCAATGGGATTTTCCAGACAAGAATACTGATATGGGTTGCCATTTCCTTCTCCAGGAGATTTTCCCAACCCAGGGACTGAACCCTGGTGTCCTACATTGTAGGCAGATACTTTACTATCTGAGCCACCAGGGAAGTCCCAATTGAAAATATAAGCATATTCAAACAAGAAATAAAAAATTGGATAGTAAAATTGACCTTATATTTATATAATATAATTGACCCTATATTTACATCAACTGAAATAATTTGACAACAAAATATGAAGCAATCTATAAAATTATAATCCCACAGTTAAATCCCCATATAGTCGATCAGTGTAGTAGTGGAATGATTTTTAGTAAAGAATGACTACTTTAATTAAAAAAAAAATTCAGTTTCCCTCAGGATGGTTAAAAAGTATTTTGAAAGTTATCATTTTACTTTCATAGACATGGATCCATTGGCATATTCTTTCCTTAAGGATAAGCCTCAAATATTTGAGCATACCCATATTTTTAGCTATTAGCTGCAGTATCAACTTCATGTATTATATATTTAGATGAAAACAACTTTAGTTTCTTTATATGGTGCTGAAAGCCCCAAGAAAAATAAATTCTGTGTTCTATACATTTGTAAACATTTATTTATCTGATTCTAACCAATAATCACCTAGATTTTTTAAATGTTATTATATATTCAATAGACACATTTGTTAATGTAGATGCTGTCTTAATATATTAATATTGCTTTAATACCTTTAGAGGACTTCCCAGGTGGCTCAGTGGTAAAGAATCTGCTTGCCAAGCAGGAGACACAGGTTCCATTCCTAGGTCCAGAAGATTCCCTGGAATAGGAAGTGGTGACCCACTCCAGTATTCTTGCCTGGGAAATCCCATGGACAGATGAGACAGACCTGCTACAGTGCACAGGATCCAAAGAGTTGGACACAACTTAACAAATAAATAGCAGCAGTAAAATCTTGAAGTAAGACAGGTTAAAAGGAAGGGAAATATATTCATATATACTTTATAAACTTGACGTTCCAAGATATTATTTTTTACATATTTTTATAATATTTTAAGCTTTATTTAGAGGGCAAATACTACATACACAGAAAATTCTGAAAGAGCAATAGATGGTTTGGAAAAATGTACATATATTCAACTAATTATGACGTTTCAAAAGTTATCACACTGATCATCCTACTATCTGGCAGAGAAAAGTTATATTTCTTATATGTTGGGATGTGCTACAATAAAATCTTCAATCATGCAGAAAGCTGTTTTCAAATTTCCATTAAAAAAAAATGCAGGCACATTTACATGATAAATTACTGTGAGACAAGAATCTTAGCTGACTAACCGAGTGCTTGATTCTGTTATCACTGATTTGTCCTTCAGTCTACAACAGAATGAAAATGAAGGACTTATATCTAATTGTGCCAGGAAGCAGAGCTAATTTCCTTGCACTGCAAAAAAAAAAAAAAAAAAAAGTAAGCTATTAAACTTGAGAGAGAATAATATCATAAGTAATAACAAAGTATTATTAATGTTTTTACTGTCCTAGAAGGTGTCTTGATTGCTATTCTTAAGTAAATTTTCTTCTGAAAAGTTCTACAGATTTTCCTAAAAAAACAATGAAAAGCATAGGTATCAGTTAATGAAGAAGTTTTAAATTTCTAAAGAAAATTTAAAATTTTTTATTTTAATTTGGAATAAAAAACCTTTCTGTACAGGATAAATAGAATTTAATGTCTTAAATTTTAACCATTTATTTGAAGCTATATTTTAAAACTTTTAACTAAGAATCACTTTTTTCCATTTGCTTAACTTGATCAATTATCAGGGAAATGAAAATTGAAATCACAGTATGAGTGCATTTTATATATAACAGATTGGAAAGGTTAAAAATTAAGTTAAAACAATGTATTGTGACTGATATGGAACACTGGAGTTTCTCAACCACTGTTACAGGGAGAAACCATTTAAAATTCATTTTCAAATTGTAAAACCAAACTAAAATAGAGTCACTTAGGTCAGGGACAAAATGGAGCAGATTAAGGAGGTGCATAAAGGAAACAACATAACTTTACAGGAATTTACAGCTCTTCTCAGAAGTCAGAAGATACCAGCTACTCTCCAAAGTCCAAGGCTGCTCATGATGTCTCTGGACTTCCTTGTTCCACTGACTCAGCTACCCTTCCACTAGGCAAACAATCAGCTGAAAAAACCAAATGACTTCTGTGTTTACTCCATGAAAATCCCTTACTCTGTGAGCACCTTGAAACTCACTACTCTTTTAGCCTTGCATTTCCTAGTGTGCTGATCAAAACGTGCAGAGTTTGGTTCTTAACAGTATTAACCAGTGCAGTTAAGTGTGATCTAAAAAATATATTTGTTTATTTATAAATGGTATAGTAGTTGTTATTATTCCCTTAGGAAGAGAACCTAAAGAAACTCTTGAGTGTACACACAGGGACTTTTATTTTTTATTTTTTTATTTTTTCTTATTTATTTATTATTTTTAGAGCTTCCATTTTACTTTATTTTACTTTACAGTACTCTATTGGTTTTGGCATACATTGACATGAATCTGCCACAGGTGTATACAAACTCCCAAACATGAACTCCCCTCCCACCCCACATCATCCCTCCGGATCATCCCCGTACACCAGCCCCAAGCATCCTGCATCCTGCATCGAATATAGACTGGTGATTGATTTCTTACATGATAGTATACATATTTCAATGCTATTCTCCCAAATCATCCCGCCCTCTCCCTCTCCCTCTCCCTCAGCTTCCAAAAGTCTGCTCTACACATCTGTGTCTCTTTTGCTGTCCTGCATACAGGGTCCTCATTACCATCTTTCTAAATTCCATATATATGTGTTAGTATACTGTATTGGTGTTTTTCTTTCTGGCTTACTTCACTCTGTATAATCGGTTCCAGTTTCATCCATCTTATTAGAACTGATTCAAATGTATTCTTTTTAATGGCTGAGTAATACTCCATTGTGTATATGTACCACAGCTTTCTTATCCATTCATCTGCTGATGGACATCTAGGTTGTTTCCATGTCCTGGCTATTATAAACAGTGCTGCAATGAACATTGGGGTACATGTGTCTCTTTCTATTCTGGTTTCCTCGGTGTGTATGCCCAGCAGTGGGATTGCTGGGTCATAAGGCAGTTCTATTTGCAATTTCTTAAGGAATCTCCACACTGTTCTCCATAGTGGCTGTACTAGTTTGCATTCCCACCAACAGTGTAAGAGGGTTCCCTTTTCTCCACACCCTCTCCAGCATTTATTGCTTGCAGACTTTTGGATCGCAGCCATTCTGACTGGTGTGAAGTGGTATCTCATTGTGGTCTTGATTTGCATTTCTCTGATAATGAGTGACGTTGAGCATCTTTTCATGTGTTTGTTAGCCATCCGTATGTCTTCTTTGGAGAAATGTCTATTTAGTTCTTTGGCCCATTTTTTGATTGGGTCGTTTATTTTTCTGGAATTGAGCTGTATAAGTTGCTTGTATATTTTTGAGATTAGTTGTTTGTCAGTTGCTTCATTTGCTATTATTTTCTCCCATTCAGAGGGTTGTCTTTTCACCTTGCTTATAGTTTCCTTTGTTGTGCAGAAGCTTTTAATTTTAATTAGATCCCATTTGTTTATATTTGCTTTTATTTCCAGTATTCTGGGAGGCGGATCATTGAGGATCCTGCTGTGATTTATGTCGGAGAGTGTTTTGCCTATGTTCTCCTCTAGGAGTTTTATAGTTTCTGGTCTTACATTTAGATCTTTAATCCATTTTGAGTTTATTTTTGTGTGTGGTGTTAGAAAGTGATCTAGTTTCATTCTTTTACAAGTGGTTGACCAGTTTTCCCAGCACCACTTGTTAAAGAGATTGTCTTTACTCCATTGTATATTCTTGCCTCCTTTGTCAAAGATAAGGTGTCCATATGTGTGTGGATTTATCTCTGGGCTTTCTATTTTGTTCCATTGATCTATATTTCTGTCTTTGTGCCAGTACCACACTGTCTTGATGACTGTGGCTTTGTAGTAGAGCCTGAAGTCAGGTAAGTTGATTCCTCCAGTTCCATTCTTCTTTCTCAAAATTGCTTTGGCTATTCGAGGTTTTTTGTATTTCCATACAAATCTTGAAATTATTTGTTCTAGTTCTGTGAAAAATACCGCTGGTAGCTTGATAGGGATTGCATTGAATCTGTAGATTGCTTTGGGTAATATATTCATTTTCACTATATTGATTCTTCCAATCCATGAACATGGTATATTTCTCCATCTATTAGTGTCCTCTTTGATTTCTTTCATCAGTGTTTTATAGTTTTCTATATATAAGTCTTTAGTTTCTTTAGGTAGATATATTCCTAAGTATTTTATTCTTTTCGTTGCAATGGTGAATGGAATTGTTTCCTTAATTTCGTTTTCTACTTTCTCATTATTAGTGTATAGGAATGCAAGGGATTTCTGTGTGTTGATTTTATATCCTGCAACTTTACTATATTCATTGATTAGCTCTAGTAATTTTCTGGTGGAGTCTTTAGGGTTTTCTATGTAGAGGATCATGTCATCTGCAAACAGTGAGAGTTTTACTTCTTCTTTTCCAATTTGGATTCCTTTTATTTCTTTTTCTGCTCTGATTGCTGTGGCCAAAACTTCCAGAACTATGTTGAATAGTAGCGGTGAAAGTGGACATCCTTGTCTTGTTCCTGACTTTAGGGGAAATGCTTTCAATTTTTCACCATTGAGGATAATGTTTGCTGTGGGTTTGTCATATATAGCTTTTATTATGTTGAGGTATGTTCCTTCTATTCCTGCTTTCTGGAGAGTTTTTATCATAAATGGATGTTGAATTTTATCAAAGGCCTTCTCTGCATCTATTGAGATAATCATATGGCATTTATTTTTCAATTTGTTAATGTGGTGAATTACATTGATTGATTTGCGAATATTGAAGAATCCTTGCATTCCTGGGATAAAGCCTACTTGGTCATGGTGTATGATCTTTTTAATGTGTTGTTGGATTCTGATTGCTAGAATTTTGTTGAGGATTTTTGCATCTATGTTCATCAGTGATATTGGCCTGTAGTTTTCTTTTTTTGTGGCATCTTTGTCAGGTTTTGGTATTAGGGTGATGGTGGCCTCATAGAATGAGTTTGGAAGTTTACCTTCCTCTGCAATTTTCTGGAAGAGTTTGAGTAGGATAGGTGTTAGCTCTTCTCGAAATTTTTGGTAGAATTCAGCTGTGAAGCCGTCTGGACCTGGGCTTTTGTTTGCTGGAAGATTTCTGATTACAGTTTCAATTTCCGTGCTTGTGATGGGTCTGTTAAGATTTTCTATTTCTTCCTGGTTCAGTTTTGGAAAGTTGTATTTTTCTAAGAATTTGTCCATTTCTTCCACGTTGTCCAATTTATTGGCATATAATTGCTGATAGTAGTCTCTTATGATTCTTTGTATTTCTGTGTTGTCTGTTGTGATCTCTCCATTTTCATTTCTGATTTTATTGATTTGATTTTTGTCCCTTTGTTTCTTGATGAGTCTGGCTAATGGTTTGTCAATTTTATTTATCTTTTCAAAAAACCAGCTTTTGGCTTTGTTGATTTTTAAATATAAACTTTTCTTAATGTTTTAAATTGTGCTGTGGCTACAGTTTGTTTTTAATTGTGCTGTGGCTACAGTTTGATTTTCTTTTAAACTGGTCAGATAATTTCCACATACATAGTACATGACATTTTAATTTCCTTTCCTTTTCCCTTCCAGCTTTGTCTAAAAAGCAGGTTTACTGAAATTCCTCCAGTAAAAATAAAGGTAATTGGCCACCTATAATTCCAGCTGCAGCAATGTCCTTCATTCAGAGGTAAGTAAGGCAATATAGGGGAACTTCTCTGATGGCTGTGGTAAACCTGCCCGTGGTAAAAAATCTGTCTGCCAGTGCAGGAGATGTGGGTTCAATCCCTGTGTGGGGAGGATCCCTGGAGAAGGAAATGGCGACCCACTCCAGTATTCTTGCCTGGGAAATCCCATGGAGAGAGGATTCTGGCAGGCTACAGTCCATTGGGTCCAAAGAGTCAGACATTACTGAGCAACTAAACAACAACAAAACAATAACTATGCACCTATATTTTAAAGTTTTAAATAATAACAATTTTTATCTTTAAAAAACTATGTGCTTCCATGTTGAATATATTTGAGCTATTTATTACATATGTATTTACAATGGATTATATCGCAACATTAGGGTTATTTGAAATCTTATTAATTCACTAAAAGAAAAGTTTTCATAAAGAAGTTTGCCTTCTGGCCATTCCTATACCTTAATTTTAACCTTTTCTATTAGGCCCCCACAACCTTCTTCCATGACTGTACAGAGGTTAAAGTGAAATGGCACAGCCTCTGAGTGCATACTGGTAAAAGTAATTTTTTTTTTCTAGACTCTTTCCAGCTGAGTTAATGTGTTTGAAGGGATCTCCTCTACATGGAAACAGACTCAAAGATCTCTCACTGATTTCTGTTTCTATCTCTAATCTTCCTTCAGACTTACCTATTGCAAATTAGATATATAACCTACTCAGTAAAGTCTATCACAAATGTAAAAATAACTGAATAATATATTTCCTCTATAAAAGTAAGTCAATCCAACTTTGATTATATAATTTCCATTTATTATCTGTGCATTTTGTCCTCTGACACACACAGTCACACAAAGGTGTCAGTCCATGTTCTTAATCTTATTCCTGCAGGCCTTCTGTGGAGGGAGGGAAGATTCCCTGGAATACTACTCCTCTGTTTCTAATATATCTGTTACACATGAGAGAAATCTTCCTCATATCTGCATGGGGTATTATGTTTCTGATAAACAGCAATACATTTCTCAGTATTTTTTCAATCACTGGTTATTTTTTTTTCAATATTTATTAGCTTTGAGTGAGTATGACTTTCTCCGTCTATTCTTTCCCTATATTCTTTCCTTCCTTCCTTCTTTATTTCCTATGTGAAAGTGAAAGTGAAGTAGCTCTTCGTGTCTGACTCTTTGTGACCCCATGGACTGTAGCCACCAGGCTCCTCTTTCCATGGGATTTTCCAGGCAAGAGTACTGGAGTGGGTTGCCATTGCCTTCTCCAGGAGGTCTTCCTGACCCAGGGATCGAACCAAGGTCTCCTGCATTGTAGGCAGACACTTTATCGCATTACCATTCACCTATAACTCTACCTGTTTTTCTATTGAATTAGATTTATTGTTTTCTTACATTTTGAGGGTTAGTTCTTTTGTATGTTTGTTATTGTTTTGCTTTAGGTTCTCCAAAGAAATAGAAATATGTGTATATGTGTGTACATAATTACTTGTAAATTAAAAAAAAATATATATATATATCAAAGTGAAAGTGGCTTAGTCTGTCTGACTCTTTGCGACCCCATGAACTATACAGTCCATGGAATTCTCCAGGCCAGAATACTGGAGTGGGTAGCTGTTCCTTTCGCCAGGGAATCTTCCCAACCCAGGGATCGAACCCAGGTCTCCCACATTGCAGGCAGATTCTTTACCAGCTGAGCCACCAGGGAAGCCATATATATATATAATTACATATACATATGTATATATATATATGTATGCTGCTGCTGCTTCTGGTAAATCGCTTCAGTCGTGTCTGACTCTGTGTGAACCCATAGATGGCAGCCCACCAGGCTCCCTCGTCCCTGGGATTCTCCAGGCAAGAACACTGGAGTAGGTTGCCATTTCCTTCTTCAACACATGAAAGTGAAAAGTGAAAGTGAAGTCGCTCAGTCGTGTCCGACTCTTATCAACCCCATGAACTGCAGCCTACTAGGCTCCTCCATCCATGGGATTTTCCAGGCAAGAGTACTGGAGAGGGGTGCCATAGCCTTCTCTGATATATATGTATACATTTATATATAATTAGGGACTTCTCTAGTGGCTCAGCTGGCATGATTTTGCATGCAGTGCAGGAGACCTGTGTCCGATTCCAGGGTCAGGAAGGTCCCCTGGAGAAGGGCATGGCAACCCATTTCAGTATTCTTGCCTGGAAAATCTTGTGGACAGAGGAGCCTGGAGGGCTACAGCCCATGGGGTCGCAAAGAGTTCAGTTCAGTTCAGTTCGCTCAGTCGTGTCCGACTCTTTGCGACCCAATGAATCGCAGCATGCCAGGCCTCCCTATCCATCACCATCTCCCGGAGTTCACTCAGACTCACGTCCATCGAGTCCGTGATGCCATCCAGCCATCTCATCCTCGGTCGTCCCCTTCTCCTCCTGCCCCCAATCCCTCCCAGCATCAGAGTCTTTTCCAATGAGTCAACTCTTCGCATGAGGTGGCCAAAGTACTGGAGTTTCAGCTTTAGCATCATTCCTTCCAAAGAAATCCCAGGGTTGATCTCCTTCAGAATGGACTGGTTGGATCTCCTTGCAGTCCAAGGGACTCTCAAGAGTCTTCTCCAACACCACAGTTCAAAAGCATCGATTCTTCGGCGCTCAGCTTTCTTCACAGTCCAACTTTCACATCCATACATGACCACAGGAAAAACCATAGCCTTGACTAGGCGGACCTTAGTCGGCAAAGTAATGTCTCTGCTTTTGAATATACTATCCAGGTTGGTCATAACTTTTCTTCCAAGGAGTAAGCGTCTTTTAATTTCATGGCTGCAGTCACCATCTGCAGTGATTTTGGAGCCCCAAAAAATAAAGTCTGACACTGTTTCCACTGTTTCCCCATCTATTTCCCATGAAGTGATGGGACCGGATGCCATGATCTTCGTTTTCTGAATGTTGAGCTTTAAGCCAACTTTTTCACTCTCCACTTTCACTTTCATCAAGAGGCTTTTTAGTTCCTCTTCACTTTCTGCCATAAGGGTGGACTCATCTGCTTATCTGAGGTTATTGATATTTCTCCCAGCAATCTTGATTCCAGCTTGTGCTTCTTCCAGCCCAGCGTTTCTCATGATATACTCTGCATATAAGTTAAATAAGCAGGGTGACAATATACAGCCTTGACGTACTCCTTTCCCTATTTGGAACCAGTCTGTTGTTCCATGTCCAGTTATAACTATTACTTCCTTACCTGCATATAGGTTTATAGTCATATTACCTACCCTCAAATGGTTGGCATGCACATCA
Source organism: Oreotragus oreotragus (assembly GCA_006410675.1). NCBI lineage: Eukaryota > Metazoa > Chordata > Mammalia > Artiodactyla > Bovidae > Oreotragus > Oreotragus oreotragus. The sequence goes on along the minus strand of SJYX01020610.1, from coordinate 62,466 downwards.
CTTAGAAAACTGGCGCTTTGAGCAAAATCAGAGTTGAGTTCCATGAAGCACATCAACAATCCCATATTTTACTTTCTCGGTTCTCTGAGTTATAGTTATCTTCTGACTTTAGCTATCAGAATTAAATAGCCCAATATTAATTAGATATAAAACCATGCTTCAAACAGGGCAAAAAATGGACACTTACAGAAATCTGACAGAGCAGTGTTCTCATTTTAAAATGATTATATCCCCTCCTTGCCAAGGATTACACAAAGTCTTAGACTTAGAACTTGTGACAGACTACAATAGTACCAAGTAGTTGTAGTTCAACTCCGTCCTTTAACTTTTCAAAAAAGAAGCTTGGCCATAAGCCAGGTTTACTCAGTTCTACTTCTTTCTATGGGCTTCCCATCTGGCTCAGTGGTAAAGAATCTGCCTGCCAATCCTGGAGACGCGGGTTTAATTCTTGGGTCAGGAGGATCTTCTGTAAGAAGAAATGGCAACCCACTCCAGTATTCTTGCCTGGAAAATCCCAAGGAGAGAAGAGATTAGGAGGCTACATTACATGAGGTTGCAAAGAGTTGGACACGACTGAGCATACATGAACATTTAATTATATTCAAAAGTATCAGGTGGTAAAATGTATTTTCAGAGAAATTTGGAAAATAGAGCAGAACTTATAGTCTTTTGAATTAGAAAATAATTTACTAAGTTGATATTTGAATTTTTATTTTTACAGAGTAGTAGGTGTTAGCAGGCAGACAAACTTGGTTTCCAGAGGTATAAAGAAGTTATTCAGCATGAAATAGTTATGGAGCGTAAGTTCATGTCCCCAACTCACAGTAAGGCCAACAAACTGAAACACCAGAGTCTGGAGCAGAGAAGGGTTTTAGTGTAGGGTCAAGCAAGGAGAATGTGTGGCTTATGCTCAGAAAAAAAAAAAAAAAGAACTCCCAGATGGTTTTCAGGGAGGTTTTTAATGCAAAATTTGGAGTGAGGGCTGCAGAAGTATGACTTTCTTCCAGTTGGTTGGTAGTGAGGTTAATAGGGCTGTGTTCCAGGAATTTTGTGCTCAGCCTGAAGTTATCATCCTCCACTTGGGGTAGTGAAGGTAGAGGGGGGCTTAGTTCCTGCAAAATAATTAAAAGATAATGTTATTTATATCCTTTGAACAAGAACTAGAATCCTGCTTTAAATGCTGCCCTGCTGTTCCTTGACTGGCCCTGCCTTTGTTTCTGAATTCTTTTAAGTTCCTGACAGTCCTCAGGGACTGTCTGGGAAGCTGAAACTTTTACGTTACAAGAAAGAAATGGGGGCCCTCAGAAGACTTTGGGGCCCTGGAGGGTCCCACAGGGTACTGCTAGAATTCATCACGTTTGTATGTATTAGTCGCTTAGTTGTATCCTTTGCAAACCCATGTACTGTAGCCTGCTAGGCTACTCTGTCCATGGAAATCTCCAGGCAAGAAAAGAGTGGGTCGTCAGTCCCTTCTCCAGGGGATCTTCTAGACCCAGGGATGGATCCCGCGTTTCCTGCACTGCAGACAGATTCTTTATCCGCTGAGCCACCAGGGAAGCCCACCATGTTTGGGGGATGTAAAAGAGCTTGCTGTAGCTGCAGTAAAGGAAGTTTCATTTGAATTGGGCCTTTAGAAATTAGGCTCCCTATTGTCTCAGGTGGTAAAGAATCTGCCTGCCAGACGGGAGACTCAGGTTCCATCCCTGGGTTGGGAAGATTCCTCTGGAGAAAAGAATGGTTACCCGCTCCAGCATTCTTACCTGGAGAATTTCATGAACAGAGGAGCCTGGCAGGCTACAGTCCATGGGGTTTCAAAGAATCTGACGACTGAGCGAATAATTTTCACTTCAGTTTCACTTTATAAACCATGAAGAATAAGAAAGGGAAGCAGCTCATATGTGGCAAAGAAAGGCACAGGCCCCACGCAGCTGGCAGGTGCCCTGCATGTCAACAAGCTGCGCGAGGTGGACGAATCAGCAGAGAGGCAGAAGAGCAGGAGAGCAGGTCAGAGAGGCCCCGGAAGGTGGGGCGTGGCCAGGGGAAGTTCCTCCCGCTTCCTATTTGGCCACGCCTGCGCAGTCGTCCCTCTCGGTTCTGGAGCCTCTGAAGCGCTGGCATGGGGCCGGAGGGGAGATGGGTATTTTGGGCTTCCTGACTGGCATACTGGGCACCAAAGGTCTGTTGGGCTTGCGTCAAGGCAGGCAGCAGCGCTCAGAGACAGCGGCGCAGAGGTGCCTCTGCCAGGTAAGTGGTTACATGAACAATTGTATCTGTGTTGTTGAAACCATTGATGGATTGAATGATTAGACTGTTTCCCCGAGACGTCTGAAACTTCTGGAAAGTCAGTACTTTAGCTATTACAAGGTAAACCTGAAAAATAAAAACAAACAACGAAAAAAACCATGTCCTTTCTGGAATACAAGCCAGTGTGGCAGTTCCTGAGGGCTTAAGACTGTGAGATACAGTTCCGTTCAGTAGCTCAGTCGTATCGGACTCTGCGACTCCGTGGACTGCAGCACGCCAGGATTCCCTGTCCGTCACCAACTCCCGAGGCTTACTCAAACTCTTGTCCAGTCAGTCGGTGATGCCATCCAACCATCTATCCTCTGTTGTCCCCTTCTCCTCTTGCGTTCAATCTTTCTCAAGCATCAGGATCTTTTCCAGTAAGTAAGTTCTTCACATCAGGTGGCCAAAGTATTGGAGTTTCAGCTTCAACATCAGTCCTTCCAATGAACACCCAGGACTGATTTCCTTTAGGATGGACTGGTGGATCTCCTTGCAGTCCATGGGACTCTCAAGAGCAGACTTCAACACCACATTTCAAAAGCATCAATTCTTTGAGGCTCAGCTTTCTTTATAGCCCAGCTCTCACATCCATACATGACTACTGGAAAAACCATAGCTTTGACTAGACGGACCTTTGTTGGCAAAGTAATGACTCTGCTTTTTAATATGCTTTCTAGGTTGGTCATAGCTTTTCTTCCAAGGAGTAAGTCTCTTATAAATTCATGGCTGCAATCATCATCTGCAGTGATTTTGGAGCCCCTCAAAATAAAGTCTGTCACTGTTTCTAAAGTATCCCCATCTGTTTGCCATGAAGTAATAGGAATAGAAGCCATAATCTTAGTTCTGAATGTTGAGTTTTAAGCCAACTTTTCCACTCTCCTCTTTCACTTTCATGAGGAGGCTCTTTCGTTCTTCTTTGCTTCCTGCCATAAGGATGGCATCACCTGCATATCTGAGGTTATTGATATTTCTCCCAGTAGTCTTGATTCCAGCTTGGGCTTCATCCACCCAGCATTTTTCATGATGTACTCTGCATATAAGTTAAATAAGCAGGGTGACAATATACAGCCTTGATTTACTCCTTTCCTGATCTGGAACCAGTCTGTTGTTCCATGTCCAGTCTTAACTTGCTTCTTGACCTGCATAATGATTTCTCAGGAGGCAGGTCAGATGGTCTGGTATTCTCGTCTCTAAGAATTTTCCACAGTTTGTTGTGATCTATAAATAAAAGGCTTTAGCGTAGTTAATAAAGCAGAAGTAGATGTTTTCCTGGAACTCTCTTGTTTTTTTTTTTTAATGATCCAGCGGATGTTGGCTATTTGATCTCTGGTTTCTCTGGCTTTTCTAAATCGAGCTTGAACATCTGGAAGTTCATGGTTTGTGTACTATTGCAGCCACACTTGGAGAATTTTGAGCATTACTTTGCTAGCATGTGAGAGGAGTACAATTGTGTGGTAATTTGAACATTCTTTGGCACTGCCTTTCTTTGGGATTGAAATGAAAACTGACCTTTCCCAGTCCTGTGGCCACTGCTGAGTTTTCCAGATTTGCTGGCATATTGAGTGCAGCACTTTCATAGCATCATCTCTTAGGATTTGAAATAGCTCAACTGGAATTCCATCACCACCACTAACTTTGTTTGTAGTGATGCTTCTTAAGGCCCACTTGACTTCGCATTCCAGAATGTCTGCCTCTAGGTGAGTGTTCACACCATTGTGGTTATCTGGGTCATGAAGATCTTTTTCATATAGTTCTGTGTATTCTTGCCACTTTTTCTTAATAGCTTCTGCTTCTGTTAGGTCCATACCATTTCTGTCTTTTATTGTGCCCATCTTTGCATGAAAATTTCCCTTGGTATCTCTGATTTTCTTGAAGAGATCTCTAGTCTTGTCCTTTCTATTGTTTTCCTCTATTTCTTTGCATTGATCACTGAGGAAGTCTTTCTTATCTCTCCATTGCTATTCTTTGGAACTCTTCATTCAGATGGATATATCTTTCCTTTTTTTCCTTAGCCTTTCACATCCCTTCTTTTCTCAGCTATTTTAAGGTCTGTCCTCAGACAACCATTTTGCCTTTTTTGCATTTCTTTTTCTTGGGAATGGTCTTGATCACTGCCTCCTGTACAGTGTCACAAACTTCAGTCCATAGTTCTTTTGGCACTCTGTCTATCAGATATAATCCCTTGAATCTATTTATCACTTCCATTGTATAATCGTAAGAGATTTGATTTAGCTCTCCTGAATGGTCTCACGGTTTTCCCTACTTTCTTCAATTTAAGTCTGAATTTGGCTAGAAGGAGTTCACATCCTCATACAGTCATCTCCTGGTCTTGTTTTTGCTGACCGTGTAGAGCTTCTCCATCTTCGGCTGGAAAGAATATAATCAGTCTGATTTTGGTATTGACCATCTCGTAATGTCCATGTGTACAGTCTTCTGTTGTGTTGTTGGAATAGGGTGTTTTATATGACCAGTGCATTCTCTTGGCTAAACTCTGTTAGCTTTAGACCTGCTTTGTTTTGTACTCAAGGGCAAATTTGCCTGTTACTCCAAGTATCTCTTGACATTTTACTTTTGCATTCCAGTCCCCTATAATGAAAAGAACATCTTTTCTGGGCATTTGTTCTAGAAGGTCTTATAGGTCTTCATAAAACTGTTCAGCTTCTTCAGCATAACTGGTCAGGGCATAGACTTGAATTACTGTGATATTGAATGATTTGCCTTAGACATGAACAAAGATCACTCTCTTGTTTTCGAGGTTGCATCCTAGTACTGCATTTCAGACTCTTTTGTTGACTATGATGGCTACTCCATTTCTTCTAAGGAATCTTGCCCACAGTAGTAGATATAATGGTCATCTGAGTTAAATTCACCCATTCCAGTCCATTTTAGTTCACTGATTCCTAAAATGTCAGTGTTCACTCTTGCCATCTGCTGTTTGACCACTTCCAGTTTGCCTTGATTCATGGACCTAACATTCCAGGTTCCTATGCAGTATTGCTCTTTATAGCATTGGACTTTACTTCCATCACCAGTCACATCCACAACTGGATGATGTTTTTGCTTTGGCTCCATCTCTTCATTCTTTATGGAGTTCTTTCTCCACTGATCTCTGGTATGATATTGGGTAACTACCATCCTGGGGAGTTCTTTTTGCTTTTTCATACTGTTCGTGGGGTTCTCAAGGCAAGAATACTAAAGCTATAAGTGTCCTGAAGAAATCAGAATCTCACTGAAGAATATGAGCAGGCCCAATGACTTGCAGCTGTGTTTGAATCTCTGCATGAGAAAAGGCCAAAGGCTACTATTCATGGGCCTCAGGTGTGATGATTCCTCAGCTTCTGTGGAGCTGATGATATAAAAATTTTTATTGTTTAAAATTGTGCCTCTGGAGCAAAAATTATTTTAAATTGTTCTTTACGAAGCCCCCCACTCCCCGATTCTAATAGTTTTTCATTTCTTAAAAAAGGCAAACATAGAAGTAACATGTGTCTTAACAGCTCAGCTCCTAAGCATATACCCAAAATGAAGACAGGGAAAATGCTTACTTACACAGCCATGTTCTCAGTAGCATGATTTATAATAGCAGAAACGTGGAAACACCCCAAGTATCCATCAACAGATGAATGTATAACAGAGTGTGGTATATACATAGAATGAATGGAATAGTACTCAGCCATGAAAAGTGAAGTTCTGATATATGTGACAACATGGATAAACATTGAAAACATGCAATATTTTGCATCTACTCAAGCCAGACACAAAAGGGCAAATATTGTATGATTCCACTTAGGTAATATATATGGGTATTTTGCGTATATAACAAAAAGGTAGGTTGCAAAAGCCAGCTTTTGTTGTATTGGCCTTGGATTGTTAAATAATTTCTTAATGATGGTCTGTGTTATTTTGGAAAAGAAAATAATGAACCATGGGTTATGTCTGTGACATCTAACGCTAAGCCAGAGCACTGGTACTGTTATAATATAGGAGCCCTTGAACCACTTGATTTATGGATTTATGGATTTAGATTTAATGATTCTCCTATTCTTCCTTTTTAGTATCTCCTTTCTTATAAGTTTAATTGTTATCCTTTTAATTGGCTAAAGAAAAATAAAGCCAAATCAAGCTTTTGTGTCCTTCTTTGGTTATTTTGGAACAGGTTAATGATCTTTCAAAATATCAGTATAAAGAATGATACAGATCATTTAAATTATAATCAAAAGATGAATCCTGCACCACCTCCCTCCCACAAAAGGAATAAAAAGGGAAGATACTTATTTTTAATTTAGGCTTCATTTAGGAATAAAAAAATACATGTAATATCCTTAATAAAAGTAGTGACCAGGTTTTGGCAGACACATATCTATAAGCCATTATTTTTAATTCCCAAACCTGAAAGCAAAAAAAAAAAAAACAAAAAACCCAAAAGACACATTTTCTCTTCAATTTAGTACAGATTCATTCAGTGTGTATATACATGTTGTACTGCAGAAATATTTATTTGTTTGATTAAAGTGTGCTCCCCCAATCTCTGCTGTAATAATATTCAGTGTATGTGCCATGTACTGTATTACCTTTCTAAAATCTGAAAAGTTTTGAATTCTAAAACACTTTTGGGCCTAGGGATGTTGGATAAGGGGCTGTGGACTTATACTTAGCTCTAGGCCAATAAAGAAAAGGGGATGCAACACTCTTCTAACCCTAACTTTGCCATCTTTTCTGCAAGGATCCTTTGGCCTAACCATTTCTATGGAGAGATAAAATTAAGAAAAAATAAAAAAAGAAGCAATACCTTGTTTGTAAAGGAATGGATGGGTAGGTGGATAGATATATACATTTAAACAATTTTTTTCTAGAGGTGATGAGAGGCACTATAGTTCCATAAGTACTTATGTACTTATATTTGTGCTTTGAAGGGAAAATGTCAAACTTATCATGGTACCTCATGCTTTCCTTCTAGAATTATATGATTCTCAGAACATAAGACATACAAGAGTCTTCCTAGTTGTATCACTTTAGTAGCTCTTAGTAAAGTTTTATGATGAGATATATATTTCTCCAGCTGATAAACAGACTTTAATACTGTAAAGACTGGAATATATTCCATCTGTATCACTAAGAGTAATGCTTTTCATGTAGAGGTAAAGCATAACCACCTCTGGAGTTGAATGCATTCCTGTGGTGATACTGGTCTGGAGTGGTAGTTTTAGCTGATCTCAGCTGGTAGGATTTCTTGGGCACTTTTAAACCTGGACATGGGTTCATTGGTGGATATTGTATGGTAGGGATGAAAAAGCATCACCTTAAGTAAATGTGAAAAATTCTGTTGATTATTTTGAATATTCAGTTGCTCGGAGTCGTACTATGAAAAATAATAAATAAGATTCTTACCTCATACACATTTTATGCAAACTTTAAAGAAACAATGAAAAAATGTGTTCATTTAGAGTGAGTACTATTACGTAGGAGTAAGTAATAAATGAAATATAAGTAAATTAGACACATTTCCCTTAAACATGTTTAATAAAATTATTTTAAAATGCAATAACAGCCTTTGGGTTGAGAATATAATATTAAAAATATTTGTTATTCAATCTCTTCTCTGAAACCAATTGAGGACAGAAAAGTAAAGGCTAAGGCTAGCTTCAGTGAAACTAGAAAGCATCTCAGATTCCAAATTAGAATACTTTAAATACAATACTTTCTATTTAATAATGCAGTACTTACTTTGAGATACTTTTCTAGCATGGTGGGGGGTGGGGGAGAAAAGTAGGTTGACTCCTATGCTTGCAAAGTTTGCATTTCAATTGAAGCTAGACAAACAATGCAAGTAAACATATACATAAGTAAATTATATAAAATGTAAAATGATTAATGATGTGAAACAGAGAGAAAATAGAGCTGGGTAAAACTGAATGGGGAATTCCTTACTGTTTCAAAGAGAAATTGTACTTGATGGAGTAAAATGGTCAAGGAAGACTTTATTCAAAACTATTTCTGTGCATCACATCCCTTATAGTGATGGGAGATCTAACTGAACTGTGCTGAAATAAAAAGTGGTAGAGGGTTTTTTTTTTTTTTTAGTTAAGTATAGTTAATTAGTGTTGTTAATTTCTGCTGTACATCAAAATAATTCAGTTACACATATACGTTCTTCCTCGTATATGTTTCCATTATGGTTTATCACAGGATACTCAATATGGTTCTTTGTGCTATGCAGTAGGACCTTGTTGTTTATCCATTCTGTATGTAATAGTTTGCATCAAAAAGCATGAGTTTTTAAGAGCTGAGATGAGCTATTGGAAAAGTGCTGGAGGATATTAGGGGGGAGGTTGGTCACAGTGATTAAGCCATCTGTCTGTGTTTGCTAATTGGCACTGATTGAAGTCAGGCTCCTGCTCTCCCACAGGACCGGTAGATAGAGGCACTGTTTCTTGATCATCACTTTTCAAAGTGATGGCTCCCAGGTCCTTGAGAAAGATATTTCTGGGCTTTGAAACTAGGGAGAGTCTGGGTGAAAACTTATATCTCAAATGAGCAGAGAAAGAATTTACAAATGAAGTTTTTCTATACTCAAAAGAAAAGGGAGGTTAGAACCTCTAGTCTGGAACAAAATTGTGTAAAATTTGGTCAAGCTGAGGAAAACCTTAAGGCTGGCTTGGTCAGTGGTGGGGAGGTGGGATGCAGGTTTTAATAATTATTAACAGGAGAAACACTAAGAAGAGCAGAAATAATGCCCTTGAAAGAGAGGTCTCAACAGCTGTGGTAGGGAAATTTAGAAAATATCTAAAAGTGTCTGTGGAGACTGCTTCCCCCACTTTCCCCCTGCCAACCCCCTGTCCTGCACTTCACTTCATGATGAGCAAACCAGAGGCCCAGGAAGACTTGACCTCAGGCAAGGTGAAGGATAGAGAAGAAACAGCAAGGTCCACATGCATAGATCCATAAAAAGGAAACGAAAGTTATAAAAGAATATAGCAAACAATGCTGGCACACACACACACACACACACACACACACACACACACACACACACATGGAGATCTTAAAAATGCAGAAAATTTTTCAGACAAAAATCCTTGCTATTCTCAAGGAAATATTGTGATTTGTTAGCTCATGGACATGGTGCAGTCAAAAAAGAAATGAAAGAAAAATCACTAGTTAACCTCATTCCATAAGTAAGGAAACAATTTAGGATAGGTAACTAATATTGCACAAAAAGGATGGATTGTATTTTATGAAGTTGAAAATCCATAGCCAGTGCTCTGAAGCACTGTTCTGGAGAGATTCATCCAGTTTTTTTTTTTTCTGATGAAGCAACTTGATAAAATTCATCCAATAAAAAAGTGAATTAAAACAGCTCAAGATTGGAGAGATTTGTAATGACCAGTAGTATTAAATATGTTTACATATAGAGCTAAGACTAATATCTGAAAATGATTGTGTAGAAAGAAGTTACTATAGCAGGCTTAAGACTACTAGTCTTAGAAAAGCCTGCTTGCCAGTTTGACCCTTGGATGGCAAATGAAAACTTACATTTCAGAAGGATTCCGACTATTCTCCAAACAGAGGAATATACTTGAACTTTGTCTAACCTGTTCATAAGCAATACGGTTTTATAGTGAACACCTGCTTTCCTTCTGGGAGTCTTGAATTTTGGTTCTTGCTAGGCTGATTTCTTATGTGATCAGATCTCAAGAAAAACCTTGGACTTTCAGATGCTTGTTGTGTTGTCACTACTTGTAGCTGGCAGAATTAAGCATTTACTTTGTGACTCAGCTGGAGGAAGCTGACATTAATTTCCTGTGGACTTTGTCCCACATGTCTTTGCTGATTTGGCTTTATATTAATATCATTTCACTGTAATGAATCTTAGCCATGAGGATAACTATATGCTGAGTCCTCTGAATCCTTTTTAGTGAATCATCAAACCTACAGTTGATTTTCAGGACCCCGGGCACACTATAGTTTATCTAATAAATTACTAATGCAATAAATCTTGAAACTGTAAAAGAAAAGTACATTATTAAAAACAGTGAACACGAATAATATTTGTGAGACTACATCACATTCTTTTTGAGAGTTGAGACCTCCTTCTCTTTATGATACGTACAGGTTTATCAATCACAACCTTCTCTAACTTGTTCTTGTCAAATAAATGTGAAAGTAACCTGGATCAAGCCAGTTACAAAGCTGTATGAATGACTATTAAATCATATCAATGACAAGAATTCAGCAATTTCCCACAATTTATTTATCCATTTGGAGATATGAGACTGTCTTGCATGTATCACAATGAAAAATCTGAAGAAGCAGACAAATAATCCACATTAAAAAAAAAATGGGCTTCCCTGATAGCTCAGTTGGTAAAGAGTCCCCCTGCAATGCAGGAGACCCTGGTTTCAATCCCTGGGTTGGGAAGATCCCCTGAAGAATGGAAGGTTAGCCACTCCAGTATTCTGGCCTAGAGAATTCCATGGACTGTATAGTTAATGGGGTCCCGAAGAGTTGGACACGATTAACTTTCACTTTCACTTAACAAAATAGATAATAATCAGCCAATATAGAAAGAGCAAGAGGAGTAAAGATAAAGATTGTTTGAACTTTTAATTAAAAGAATAAAATTTAAAAATGCAAGAAAGAGGTGAAAGAAATGGAGACAAGCTAATTGTCTCAGGTTTTCACTATAGGGAATCAATAGATACTTTATGAAACTTATAAATAAAACATGAGATTTAAGATATCAATTTAAAGGCAAAAAATCAAGCACTAGATTATCTTGAAAACCAAACTTGTAGGTTTCAAAAGAGAAACATACCCAGGCACACATAGTACACAAATACACAAATGCATAAAGTTAAAGGAAAGATCATATTGCAAAAAAGAATCCAAAGAAATGTTTAAAAACTTATGTGGTATGTTGAACACATTTGCTTATCTCTACTTCCTCTGTATAATTCAATGAAATATGGAAAAGTCATTTAGCATGTGGAATAGAATTGATTATCTCCAGTTACCTGATTAATCAACTGATAATACATTTGTATAATCAACTGATTATACAACAATATAATACCTGATAATACACCAAGAATGAAAATACATGAAATCTACAAACATTAAGAAAATTGAAGAGAAAATTATATGAGATGAATAACATCAATAGTTGTTAGAAACAATTTGAAGGAACAAATAGTAATTTTGCAGAATGAAAAAAGAGTGACTTTATGTACTACAGAAAGAAACCAAGAAGACAAACTGGAGTAAAAAATGCCAAGAAGGCTTAAAATATGAAGGTAAAGTGTAGCTTTAAAAGTGAATGATCTGTGAAGTTAGCAGCAGAGTTGAAATTACAAGGAACACTTAGATCTTTAGATTTTCTTTTGTGTCAATTCTAGTTTAAGGTTAGACGTTTCTGGAGATACTAACCCATAAAAAGTTAAAACAATATTTTAGATTTAAGAATACTAAGAAAAAGGAGAAGGTAGATCTAAGTAACATTTTAAACACCTGTAGGATATTATTTAGTAAATTAAAATCTGCATACTTATTCCCTTTCTTTCCACTGGCCCCAGAAATGGGCAGCCAGTTCAAATTGGCCAGTTAAGAGGACACCTTTCTATAGTGAATTCCAATGAAACAGTCACTACTTTTTTGAAAAACAAGATTGCACCCTCTAACCACTGTGTCTTTCTCATGCTTTGAAACAGTTTTTAAGGCTCTGAACTGAAACTAAAAAAAAAATGAGAAAACAGGAGGACTTTAACATGAATTAACAGAGGGCAAAACAAAAATAAAATTCCAAATACAGAGTTAAACTTCAAAAAAACTATAATTCATATTAGAGTTATTGGTTGATACTGTAACCATGAATAAAAACAACAATCTATAAAAAGGAAAGAAATTTCATAAAATAAATACTACTTGAAAACTACTTGCAATATTAATACTTTTGAAAAATCACAATAATAACTGAAAGCTACTTGCAAATAGGAGGATAAGATTGAAGATATTCTCAGCCATAGAAAATGCTTCATACTTCTTTCTGTTCATTGAAAATTACTGAAGGGTTTTAGTAAAAGAAATAAGAAAAAAGAAAGAAGAAATAAATTTTATTGAAAGAAATAAGAAAGAAGAACTTATGTGATTCTGATAAGGAAATTTAGAATATAACAGGATCAAGAGTATTTCTTACTGGAAAAGTTGTGTGTATATGTACAAATATCAGTATTTGCAGAATTGTGCTATGTAAACACTGAAGAGTAATTTAACCAAATATCATGATTAAAGTCTTTTGAGAGGTTTAAAGAAGCACAAGTGTTTCTTCAAGCGAGAGTGAGAGTTTTAAAAACTTACATACTCATTTAACATACTAGGAAAATGTGTATCTAAAATAGAAGAAATAATGTGTATTGCTTTACAAATGTATTTTTTAAAATACATTTTAGAGGTAAAAGAGAAAACACAATGTTTGAAGTAAAATTATAATCTTGCTTCTAAATTTAAGTAAATTGTTCAGTTCTGTTCAGTCACTCAGTTGTGTCCGACTCTTTGCGACACCATCGACTGCAGCACACCAGGCTTCCCTGTCCATCACCAACTCCTGGAGCCTACACAAACTCATGTCTATTGTGTTGGTGATACCATCCAACCATCTCATCCTCTATCATCCCCTTCTCCTACTGTGTTCCATACTTCCCAGCATCAGGGGCTTTTCCAGTGAGATGGTTCTTTGCATCAGGTGGCCAAAGTATTGGAGTTTCAGCTTCAGCATCAGCCCTTCCAATGTATATTCAGGATTGATTTGCTTTAGGATGGACTGGTTGGATCTCACTGCAGTCCAGGGGACTCTCAAGAGTCTTCTCCAACACCACAGTTCAAAAGCATCAATTCTTCGGTGCTCAGCTTTCTTCACAGTCCAACTCTCACATCCATACATGACTACTGGAAAAACCATAGCCTTGACTAGATGGACCTTTGTTGGCAAAGTAATGACTCTGCTTTTTAATATACTTTCTAGGTTGAGTAGTAGAAGCCAGAAGTCACAACATGGGTCTTTAAAGTTAAGATAAAGCAATTTCTTATACAATGACTGCAATATCTTCAACTTAAAAAATGATATCCCTAAAAATTCCTAACAAAAAGTTACTGATATTTACCATTTACACTGAGGAATAATCAAAGGAAAGGATCAACTCACAACTGAATCAGACATTTACTATTTAATATGTGCAAAAAACAATTGTACTTCTCACTCTAGAAAATTTTTTCAACCAAATTCTACATTTACAGTCTTACAAGTAATTTGTTGCATTCTAATTTAATAATGTTTTGACTTCTACATGGCCACTTCTGGTATTATGTCATTTTATCCTAGATCTATCAATATATTTTTAAGGTTGAGTATATTGATGCACGTCTAAAATGCTATTTTTTTTTTCCTGTGGTATTGTCCAAACAGGACATACGAATTTCTGTGTTATTTCTTATTTTATGATCATTGCCAATTTTTACAGCATTCGGAACACCTCTTTCTCACAATACTAATGTAAAGAATTTAATAAAGTCACCTAACAGTGACTTGTATTCTACTTGAAAACATCTCATGTCCTCAAAGTTGATTTAGTTTCATGCTACTGCTGCTGCTGCTGCTAAGTCACTTCAGTGATGTCCAACTCTGTGCGACCCCATAGACGGCAGCCCACCAGGCTCCCCCGTCGCTGGGATTCTCCAGGCAAGAACACAGGAGTGGGTTGCCATTTCCTTCTCCAATGCATGAAAGTGAAAAGTGAAAGTGAAGTCACTCAGTTGTGTCCGATTCTTAGCGGCCCCATGGACTATAGCCCACCAGGTTCTTCCATCCATGGGATTTTTTCCAGGCAAGAGTCCTGGAGTGGGGTGCCTTCTCCAGATTTAGTCTCATAGAGCGTGGTAAGTCTTTAAGATCATTTTAACTATTCATTTTTTAGAGATACATTGATTGGAAATACCTTTTTTTTTGTGCAGTGTAAGTATGATTTGAGGAAATTCCACCGATGTCAATGATACTAAAGGATTATGTACTAACTTTACTATTCAAACTTCTTTCTTTTTTTTTCCCTCTCTAGTTTTGTAGAGGTATAATTGACATTTGTTGTTCTTTAGTTGCTAAGTCATGTCCAACTCTTTTGTGGCCCCAGGGACTATAGCCTGCAGGTTCCTCTTTCTGTGGAATTCTCAAGCAGGAAAACTGGAGTAGGTTGCCTGCCATTCCTTCTCCAGGGAATCTTCCCAACCCACAGATGAAACTCATGTTTCTTGCATTGACAGATGTATTCTTTATGACTAAACCACAAGAGAAGCCCATTGTGTGTATATAAATGGTATATATTTGTGTATGTGTCTGTGTTTGTATATATTTCATATCTTCTTTACCCATTCACTATTGATGGGCAGTTAAGTTGCCTCCATATCTTCGCTATTGTACATAATGCTGTAATTAACATAGGGGGTGCATATATCTTTTCAAATTAGTGCTTTTATTTATTTTAAATACCTAGGAGTAGAATTGTTGGATTTTATGGTAGTTCTATTTTTATATTTTTGTGAAATCTCTATATTGTTTTCCATAGTGTTTATAACAATTTACATCCCCAGTGTACAAGGGCTCCCTTTTTTCTACATTCTAATCAACATGTATTTCTTATATTTTTGATAACAGCCATTCGGGCAGATGTGACGTGATCTCATATCATTGTGTGGTTTTGATTTTCATTTCCATGATGAGTGGTGACACTGAAAATCTTTTCATGCCTGTTGGTCTTCTATGTGTCTTCTTTAGCAAATTTATACACAGGTCCTCTGCCCATGTTTTAATCAGGTTCTTTGTTTTTTGCCCTTGAGTTGTATGAGTTCTTCGTATATCTTGGATAATAACCCTTTATCAGATATATTATTTGCAAATATCTCTTCCCATTCAGTAGGCACATTTTACTTATGTTGAGTGTCCTTTGCTATGCAAAAGTTTTAGTTTGATTGATGTAATCCATTTGTTTATTTTTGCTTTCATTTCCATTGCCTTAGAACACATATCCCCCCAAAATATTGCTAAAACTAATGTCAAAGATCATAGTGCCAATGTTTTACTCTAGGATTTTTATAGTTTCATGTCTTACACTTAAGTCTTTAATCTGTTGTGAGTTTGATTTTGTAAATGGTGTAAGAAAGTCATCCACTTTAATTCTTGTTCATGAAGATGCCCAGTGTTCCCAGCACCATTTATTAAAAAGACTATGTTTTCAAAGGCTTTCTCTGCATCTATTGAGATAATCATATGGCTTTTATTTTTCAATTTGTTAATGTGGTGAATTACATTGATTGATTTGCAGATATTGAAGAATCCTTGCATCCCTGGGATAAAGCCCACTTGGTCATGGTGTATGATCTTTTTAATGTGTTATTGGATTCTGATTGCTAGAATTTTGTTAAGGATTTTTGCATCTATGTTCATCAGTGATATTGACCTGTAGTTTTCTTTTTTTGTGGCATCTTTGTCAAGTTTTGTTATTAGGGTGATGGTAGCCTCATAGTATGAGTTTGGAAGTTTACCTTCCTCTGCAGTTTTCTGGAAGAGTTTGAGTAGGATAGGTGTTAGCACTTTTCTAAATTTTTGGTAGAATTCAGCTGTGAAGTGGTCTGGACCTGGGTTTTTGTTTGCTGGAAGATTTCTGATTAGAGTTTCAATTTCTGTGCTTGTGATGGGTCTGCTAAGATTTTCTATTTCTTCCTGGTTCAGTTTTGGAAAGTTGTATTTTTCTAAGAGTTTTTCCATTTCTTCCACGTTGTCCATTTTATTGGCATATAATTGCTGATAGTAGTCTCTTATGATCCTTTGTATTTCTGTGTTGTCTGTTGTGATCTCTCCATTTTCATTTCTAATTTTATTGATTTGATTTTTCTCCCTTTGTTTCTTGATGAGTCTGGCTAATGGTTTGTCAATTTTATCTATCCTTTCAAAGAACCAGCTTTTGGCTTTGTTGATTTTTGCTATGGTCTCTTTTGTTTCTTTTGCATTTATTTCTGCCCTAATTTTTAAGATTTCTT
>SJYX01020610.1:0-35240 GCA_006410675.1 Oreotragus oreotragus | reverse complement strand
ACGTTCACCCTTGCCATCTCTTGTTTGACCACTTCCAATTTGCCTTGATTCATGGACCTGACATTCCAGGTTCCTATGCAATATTGTTCTTTACAGCATCGGATCTTGCTTCTATCACCAGTCACATGCACAACTGGGTATTGTTTTTGCTTTGGCTCCATCCCTTCATTCTTTCTGGAGTTATTTCTCCACTGATCTCCAGTAGCATATTGGGCACCTAACGACCTGGGGAGATTCTCTTTTGATATCCTATCATTTTGCCTTTTCATACTGTTCATGGGGTTCTCAAGGCAAGAATACTGAAGTGGCTTGCCATTCCCTTCTCCAGTGGACCACGTTCTGTCAGACCTCTCCACCATGACCCGCCCGCCTTGGGTTGCCCTGCAGGCATGGCTTGGTTTCATTGAGTTAGACAAGGCCCTGGTCCTAGTGTGATTAGACTGACTAGTTTTCTGTGAGTATGGTTTCAGTGTGTCTGCCCTCTGATGCCCTCTTGCAACACGTACCATCTTACTTGGGTTTCTCTTATCTTGGGCGTGGGTTGTCTCTTCAAGGCTGCTCCTTACCTTGGACGAGGGGTATCTCCTTACCGCCGCAGTTCCTGAGCTTCAACGTGGGACAGCTCCTGTAGGCCCTCCTGTGCCTGCGCAGCCCCTACTCCTTGGGTTGCTCCTCCAGGCCGCGGCCTTGGGTGTGGGTGGCTCCTCCCAGCTGCCGCCCCTGGCCTGGGGCTCAGGGTGGCTCCTCCGGGTCACCACCCCTGGCCTCGGGCGCAAGGTGGCTTCTCCCGGCCGCCCCTGGCCTCGGACGTGGGGTGTCTCTTCCTGGCCGCCCCTGACCTCGGACACGGGGTAGGTCCTCCTGGCCGCCACCCTGACCTCAGACGCGGGGTGTCTCCTCCCGGCCGCCACTGACCTCGGATGAGGGGTAGGTCCTCCCGGGCCACTGACCTCAGACACAAGGTAGCTCTTCTCGGCCGTTCCTGCGCCGTCACAGCCTGGCACTCTAGGTTGCTGCCCCTGACCTCGGACGTGGGGTAGCTTCTCTCGGCTGCACTGAGTGCGCCGGCCCGGCTCTCGCAAGCGGCCCGCGCTGAGTTTAGGCATGCTGAAATAAGTAAGAACACACAATTTGTAAATATTAGTGGCTTTGGATTTCTTTCTAGATAATTATATTGTGAAGAATCCTATTAAAAATATTTCTACATTCTGTGGAAGAATGCCCATACTCAGAAGAAATCCAAAAGCATCTGCGTAGTGATTGAAAAATAAATAGAGCAGTGGTTTCTTTTGAATTGATGCCGAGCTTCTACCCATCTGGGACTCTTAGCTCAATCAAAACGGAAGGGATGTTTTGGACAGAGAATAAAAGAAGTCATCTGAGCTTTTTCAGATACACTGTCTGCTTTAACCCTTTTCAAGTTGGAAGTTTTAGATCTCTCCTCCCCCAGCCCCAAAATGTTAGGGAAATTGTAATTCTTTGTTCCAGTCCTAGAATTTTCCGTTTTTCCGAGAGCTTTAAGTGTTAACAACATAAACTAAGCCACCAATTTTAAAGCAAAAATAACAGCCAGGCTTCTCTAGCCTCCACTTTGGGATATTAAATTCTAAGTGTATTGTGAGCAACTCATTTCAACAACCAATTACTGCTTCAAAGACCCAACGAAGACTAAGTAAGAAAGTATCATCTACCTCACATTTCTGAAGTGTATGTGCTCTGTGTGAGCCAAGCCCCATGAAGCGTTGAAACAAACAACCACAGCAGGTTCCTATCCTCTCGGTTATTCAGCATTAATTTCTTAATGCTTGGTTGGGCTTGCTGATGAGTGGCCTCCATCTCTCAGGTATTCTGCAACATTGATTTCCAGCCTTGGAGTGAATTATTTGTTCGTTTTCTCTTTGCATGATTTAACACAGTTGGATTGCTGTGAAGAGAGGGGGAGGGAAAGGAAGCTCTGAAATAGATGTGTCCTACTTGAAGCTCCTGTTTAGTAATACTGATGTGAATGTACATGTTTTTTAAAAGACTGCTAAGATTTCTTCTAGCTATAAAGTTCTAATATTTTGCATTTAACTACCAAGTGCTTATAATTAAACATTTTAATACCCAATATATGATGTTTACAATTAAGATCACTGTAATAAAATGGTTTCAGTGGATATGAGTCCCTCCAATGGAATACTGGTTTCTTTAATTTACTAGCAGAAAAAATGTTTTATTAATGTATCTTCCTGAAACATTTCTGAACCAGTTCAAAGACTCTTTTGCATGGTTGCTGTTTTATAATTTAGTGCAATTGCTTTGAGCAAAATTGTCATCTTTTCCATTTATTTTGTATTTTTCTTTAATATAACAGTGAGTCCTCTAAATTTTTTAATACTAAATCTTGGCAGCATTTGGCATCAATAAGTGTTTTAATATCTGAAAACTTGTCTGATATAAAATTACTTAGAAATAAGAACAGTGTGTACACACAAAGCAGTGTGTATTTCTGAGTCATAACCCCTTGTATTATGAATGTTCATATTTTCATCATCTACTCGCATCCTTATCAATATTCCAAAATAAAAAGTTGCCATTAAAAATAAAGTTACTTATTATGCACTTTAAAATTATCATTTGTGATTCTTCTGGAAGAAACTCTTTCCTGGAAAATGTAATGAATTTTTATATCAATAATCAATAATTTTCCCAGTATTTCTTCAAATATAATTCTACCTTCAGATATGTCAAATAAGTCCTTAAATGGACACAAACACTTCTGAACACCAGTAATAGTATGATAAAAATTAGGGTATATTTTATATTCAGATGATACAGAGTCTACAGATTCATGCAAAATAATTAGAATTTCTAGTTAAACAAAAATGTTAAATTATCATAATGATTTCTGACATGTGTTTCCATATCTGAATATTCCTCAAAAATGTACTTGTATTGCTCTCTAAAGTCAGTGTCAAAATATTTTTAAATGAATGAGATTTCAAAATGTTTCTGATATACCAATTCTACAAATTCACATGTTGGCATGAAGAGATAGAAATTGAATGTAATTGGATATTATGCTGAGTGTATTAGATGCATCATAGAGTCAACTGACCAACTAATTCTTTTAAATTTCAGAAAGTATAGTAGTAACCAAAAGATGGAAGAATCTGTCTTCTGGTGAACATTCTGAACTTAGCTCTAAATTTTAAAACAAAAATGTTATTGTGAACTATAAAAAAGACCAACAAATATAAGGTTAAGATGTTAAAAATCTATGCATATTTGGCTATTTTGATTAATTTTGCATATTTTGTATCATTTAAATAGATCTTATCTGAAAACGTTTAAATGGATATGAATTTTAAATGGCCTATAATATTTTATACAGTTTTATTCCCTTCAAATATTAGTTAATGCTCTTGTGAATACATATCATGACCCAGTTTTTCTCATAATGATTAGAACATTGACAGTAACAAGCAACAGCATTATCAAAAACAAGAAGTCCCTAAAAGTAAAAGCACCTTTGTGTTTTTCTATCTGTGAAGGACATGTGTGCATGGATGGGGAGGTGAAAAAGAGGGAGGCTCATAAACAAATCCATCATAGCACAGTACTGTAATTATAGACTTATTAAAATGAATTTAGTCTCTGATGGTCAGTCAATATGCCAAAGAGTAATTCTAATTATCTTCTAAATTGTTTGCATCTGTGACTAATCCTACTGTAATACATCTTTGCCAATCAACACATATCATTTCTGAATATGGCTTATTTATATCTGTCAGTTTTCAGTGTAATTTTACACTATATGCACACATTTTTCTCCTTTGTAATTATTTTTCACCTACCCTACATAGAAAAAGTGAAAGTGAAGTCTCTCAGTTGTGTCTGACTCTTTGCAACCCCATGGACAGAGGAGCCCTCCTCTGTCCATGGGATTTTTTCCAGGCAAGAATACTGGAGTGGGTTGCCGTTTCCTTCTCCAGGAGATCTTCCAACCCAGAGATTGAACCTGGGTCTCCCACGTTGTAGGCAGATGCTTTACTGTCTGAGCCACTGAGAAAGTAGAAAAGCCGCTGCTATTCTACTGAGAAATCAAACAGAATTTGAATCAGATTTTACAACTTCTAAAATAATTAGTTTATGCCTGATTTTTGCTTTGGAAACATAAGTAGAGGCCACTTACGCATATTACTAAAATACAAAAATAGAATTAAAACATCTATTAAAATGAGAAGTACTTGAACATTAAGCCAGCATGTAAGGCAACTGAAAAACTTAGAGCTGTGAAATTTGTCATCCTCTTTAAGATTCGGCAATGTTCTTTTGGAAGAGAAAGACATTATTTTATATTAGCTCTCTAAGGTCCCTTGCAAACCTGAAATTCAAAAAAAAGGAAATGCAAATTTCAGTATTAATATGTAAACAAAACCTTTCTATGTATGTGTCTGCTGTCAGAAAAGAAACAAGAGGATAGCTTTGTACCAGGCAAAATAAATCTATGATGGGTTCTCTTATGCTTTTAAAGATGGATGGGAAAGAAACCACACTCTTCTCACTAAAAGAAAGACATTTATTTCAAAGTTTCTGCCAGATTTTTGGTATTACTAATAGATAAACTGCCTATGATCACGAGTAAAGAAATAAAGTATAGTTAAGCTCTTTAGTAGTGTTTGAGATATGTAAAGGAAGATCTGGACCTGTGTGTGACTAACAGCAAAGAGAGACCAGAATAAATTAGTAAAACTGGGAGGAACTTTCAACTGTGGACACAATCAGAGCAAAACAGATTGAAAGAACAAAAAGAAATTCCACATCAGACACACCCTGTAGTTGGGAGGGCCATGAGACTTTTAAGAACAAGAATATATATTATTCAGTGTTATACCTTTTATATCAGCTGTTTTGATAATATAACCCTTGAATTCAGCCCTGAATCTTGAGCAAAATTTTCCACAGAGAATAATAGATTTAGATGTTTTGTTTTAAGGACTGAATCCGGAGTGGTTTCCATTGGCAAAAAGAAGTGACAAAAGAGTTAGCACATCTGGAAGTAAGCTGCAGTAACTGTGCAACATTTACTAGATAGAAAATTAAAGTTGAGGTACCTGAGAAAAATAAATACTTTGAATATTCTTTACTGAAAAATATGAAGTAAAGTGAAAGCCACGCAGTCGTATCTGGCTCGTTGAGAGAGTAGGTAGCTTTTCTCTTCTCCAGAAGTAGGTAGCTTTTCTTTTCTCCAGAAGATGATCCCCTGGGTTGGGACCTAGGGATCAACCCAGATCTCCTGCACTGCAGGCAGATTCTTTACCAGCTCAGCCACAAGGGAAGCCCAAGATACTGGAGTGGGTAGCCTATCCCTTTGCCAGTGGATCTTCCAGACCCGGGAATCAAACTGGGGTATCCTGCACTGCAGCCAGATTCTTTACCAACTGAGCTACCAGGGAAGCTCCGCCGCCCCACCTCCCCTCTGCCAAAAAAAAAAGAAAAGGGCTTCCATTAAAAAATAAAGCAAGTGTCTCATGGAGATGAGAGAAGTGATATTGTCTTATAGTTCTAAATCTTCCCTGAGTACAAATAAACATTTTCATTTCTGTTCTGAATAATTTGGAGTAAAGATTCATTAAGAAGCTGCTCAGATACTTTCAAAATCAGGGGTACTGGTGTTTCCCATTATATATTCTTAATCTTTCAGTTAGGACATTCTGGAATGAGGTTGTAGAACAGGTGTAAAAGAAATTTCAATTCTAGAGAATATTTATAGTTAAAGAGAATTTTAACTAGTAGTGATTTCAAATAGTAAAGAATTGTTTGTGAGGTCTAACTCTGTGACCTCATCTCTGGCCACTGTCCCCATTATGACCCTTCTTTTGCCAAAGCTGATTTGTCTTTTTTCTTAAATCACAAGAATATGCACACTGCTACTTCTGGCTGCATGTTGTTGACGAAAGCCAGTCACAAGGTCAAGTCAGATAACACTGTGGAAAAGAATGCTCCTTCCGTGGTGGTGAATCACTATTTCGTCTACCTTCAAATAGAATATGGATTTGAAGGGTTTCCTTTTAACAATGTTTCAGTTCAGTTCAGTCGCCCATTCGTGTCCGACTCTTTGCAACCCCATGAATTGCAGCACACCAGGCCTCCCTGTCCATCACCAACTCCCAGAGTTCACTCATACTCACGTCCATCGAGTCCGTGATGCCATCCAGCCATCTCATCCTCTGTCGTCCCCTTTTCCTCCTGCCCCCAATCCCTCCCAGCATCAGAGACTTCCAATGAGTCAACTCTTTGCATGAGGTGGCCAAAATACTGGAGTTTCAGCTTTAGCATCATTCCTTCCAAAGAACACCCAGGATTGGTCTCCTTTAGGACGGACTGGTTGGATCTCCTTGCAGTCCAAAGGACTCCCACAAGTCTTCTCCAACACCACAGTTCAAAAACATATATTCTTCGGCACTCTGCTTTCTTCACAGTCCAACTCTCACATCCATACATGACCACTGAAAAACCATAGCCTTGACTAGACGGAACTTTGTTGGCAAAGTAATGTCTCTGCTTTTCAACATGCTATCTAGGTTGGTTTATCATGACCCAGTTTTTCTCATAATGATTAGAACATTGACAGTAACAAGCAACAGCATTATCAAAAACAAGAAGTCCCTAAAAGTAAAAGCACCTTTGTGTTTTTCTATCTGTGAAGGACATGTGTGCATGGATGGGGAGGTGAAAAAGAGGGAGGCTCATAAACAAATCCATCATAGCACAGTACTGTAATTATAGACTTATTAAAATGAATTTAGTCTCTGATGGTCAGTCAATATGCCAAAGAGTAATTCTAATTATCTTCTAAATTGTTTGCATCTGTGACTAATCCTACTGTAATACATCTTTGCCAATCAACACATATCATTTCTGAATATGGCTTATTTATATCTGTCAGTTTTCAGTGTAATTTTACACTATATGCACACATTTTTCTCCTTTGTAATTATTTTTCACCTACCCTACATAGAAAAAGTGAAAGTGAAGTCTCTCAGTTGTGTCTGACTCTTTGCAACCCCATGGACAGAGGAGCCCTCCTCTGTCCATGGGATTTTTTCCAGGCAAGAATACTGGAGTGGGTTGCCGTTTCCTTCTCCAGGAGATCTTCCAACCCAGAGATTGAACCTGGGTCTCCCNCACCTACCCTACATAGAAAAAGTGAAAGTGAAGTCTCTCAGTTGTGTCTGACTCTTTGCAACCCCATGGACAGAGGAGCCCTCCTCTGTCCATGGGATTTTTTCCAGGCAAGAATACTGGAGTGGGTTGCCGTTTCCTTCTCCAGGAGATCTTCCAACCCAGAGATTGAACCTGGGTCTCCCACGTTGTAGGCAGATGCTTTACTGTCTGAGCCACTGAGAAAGTAGAAAAGCCGCTGCTATTCTACTGAGAAATCAAACAGAATTTGAATCAGATTTTACAACTTCTAAAATAATTAGTTTATGCCTGATTTTTGCTTTGGAAACATAAGTAGAGGCCACTTACGCATATTACTAAAATACAAAAATAGAATTAAAACATCTATTAAAATGAGAAGTACTTGAACATTAAGCCAGCATGTAAGGCAACTGAAAAACTTAGAGCTGTGAAATTTGTCATCCTCTTTAAGATTCGGCAATGTTCTTTTGGAAGAGAAAGACATTATTTTATATTAGCTCTCTAAGGTCCCTTGCAAACCTGAAATTCAAAAAAAAGGAAATGCAAATTTCAGTATTAATATGTAAACAAAACCTTTCTATGTATGTGTCTGCTGTCAGAAAAGAAACAAGAGGATAGCTTTGTACCAGGCAAAATAAATCTATGATGGGTTCTCTTATGCTTTTAAAGATGGATGGGAAAGAAACCACACTCTTCTCACTAAAAGAAAGACATTTATTTCAAAGTTTCTGCCAGATTTTTGGTATTACTAATAGATAAACTGCCTATGATCACGAGTAAAGAAATAAAGTATAGTTAAGCTCTTTAGTAGTGTTTGAGATATGTAAAGGAAGATCTGGACCTGTGTGTGACTAACAGCAAAGAGAGACCAGAATAAATTAGTAAAACTGGGAGGAACTTTCAACTGTGGACACAATCAGAGCAAAACAGATTGAAAGAACAAAAAGAAATTCCACATCAGACACACCCTGTAGTTGGGAGGGCCATGAGACTTTTAAGAACAAGAATATATATTATTCAGTGTTATACCTTTTATATCAGCTGTTTTGATAATATAACCCTTGAATTCAGCCCTGAATCTTGAGCAAAATTTTCCACAGAGAATAATAGATTTAGATGTTTTGTTTTAAGGACTGAATCCGGAGTGGTTTCCATTGGCAAAAAGAAGTGACAAAAGAGTTAGCACATCTGGAAGTAAGCTGCAGTAACTGTGCAACATTTACTAGATAGAAAATTAAAGTTGAGGTACCTGAGAAAAATAAATACTTTGAATATTCTTTACTGAAAAATATGAAGTAAAGTGAAAGCCACGCAGTCGTATCTGGCTCGTTGAGAGAGTAGGTAGCTTTTCTCTTCTCCAGAAGTAGGTAGCTTTTCTTTTCTCCAGAAGATGATCCCCTGGGTTGGGACCTAGGGATCAACCCAGATCTCCTGCACTGCAGGCAGATTCTTTACCAGCTCAGCCACAAGGGAAGCCCAAGATACTGGAGTGGGTAGCCTATCCCTTTGCCAGTGGATCTTCCAGACCCGGGAATCAAACTGGGGTATCCTGCACTGCAGCCAGATTCTTTACCAACTGAGCTACCAGGGAAGCTCCGCCGCCCCACCTCCCCTCTGCCAAAAAAAAAGAAAAGGGCTTCCATTAAAAAATAAAGCAAGTGTCTCATGGAGATGAGAGAAGTGATATTGTCTTATAGTTCTAAATCTTCCCTGAGTACAAATAAACATTTTCATTTCTGTTCTGAATAATTTGGAGTAAAGATTCATTAAGAAGCTGCTCAGATACTTTCAAAATCAGGGGTACTGGTGTTTCCCATTATATATTCTTAATCTTTCAGTTAGGACATTCTGGAATGAGGTTGTAGAACAGGTGTAAAAGAAATTTCAATTCTAGAGAATATTTATAGTTAAAGAGAATTTTAACTAGTAGTGATTTCAAATAGTAAAGAATTGTTTGTGAGGTCTAACTCTGTGACCTCATCTCTGGCCACTGTCCCCATTATGACCCTTCTTTTGCCAAAGCTGATTTGTCTTTTTTCTTAAATCACAAGAATATGCACACTGCTACTTCTGGCTGCATGTTGTTGACGAAAGCCAGTCACAAGGTCAAGTCAGATAACACTGTGGAAAAGAATGCTCCTTCCGTGGTGGTGAATCACTATTTCGTCTACCTTCAAATAGAATATGGATTTGAAGGGTTTCCTTTTAACAATGTTTCAGTTCAGTTCAGTCGCCCATTCGTGTCCGACTCTTTGCAACCCCATGAATTGCAGCACACCAGGCCTCCCTGTCCATCACCAACTCCCAGAGTTCACTCATACTCACGTCCATCGAGTCCGTGATGCCATCCAGCCATCTCATCCTCTGTCGTCCCCTTTTCCTCCTGCCCCCAATCCCTCCCAGCATCAGAGACTTCCAATGAGTCAACTCTTTGCATGAGGTGGCCAAAATACTGGAGTTTCAGCTTTAGCATCATTCCTTCCAAAGAACACCCAGGATTGGTCTCCTTTAGGACGGACTGGTTGGATCTCCTTGCAGTCCAAAGGACTCCCACAAGTCTTCTCCAACACCACAGTTCAAAAACATATATTCTTCGGCACTCTGCTTTCTTCACAGTCCAACTCTCACATCCATACATGACCACTGAAAAACCATAGCCTTGACTAGACGGAACTTTGTTGGCAAAGTAATGTCTCTGCTTTTCAACATGCTATCTAGGTTGGTCATAACTTTCCTTCCAAGGAGTAAGCATTTTAAAACCCTCCTAATTCAAAAATGATCATAGAATACATCAGCTTCACCTCAAATCAATGACTAGAGAGCAATGTTTTGTAAAATATGAGATTACTGATCCTACTGTCCTTATGCATAACCAAATTGACTCTTTCATTTACCACTCCACGTGCAGTTTGATAATAAAATCCCACCTGGAACAAGCCCAAATGCAGAGGACAAATGGGATTGACTGGAGTGAGTGGGCTAGTTACTAGTTAGACAAAAATGATAATTAGCAGAATTAAATCCTTTTAGATCCAGATGATAAACATATTTCAAATTAAATACAAATTCCAGTTAATTGGTACTGGCTGCCTGGAGGTCTGGGTTGAGAAGATTTACACTTGAAGGCTAAATGAATAAACACTCCTTGGCTAATTATTGATATATGCAAGATCACTAAGTAGAGTAATGGCTGTTCCTTAGCTAGATATTCACACATTGTGCCCTGGAGAAATTTTAATGAGGGCTATCATGGAACCCATCTACACTATTAACTAGCTATGAAACTTGGCCAATTAACACAGATGTGCCTGCTTATTTATACAGAGTATGGGGTTAAATATTAGTACCTACCTAAGGATTTGTGTTTGCTTTATGTTTATTCAGGGAAGGGATGGTACATAAATGGAACTAACTTAGTAAGTTGCTCAGCAGAGTATATTACAAAAATTAAGGAATCAATAAATGCTAATTGTTGTAATTATAACAACCACAACCATGCAAGCCATCAGACTTATTCACCTGTGTCAGACGTTATGCTAAGAATTTTATATCTTTTCTTTCCTCGCAACAATAAAATAAATATGTTTACTGTTGTTACATAAATGAAGACAATTAACTGTTGAGAACTTGGGGGGTAGCTGAAATAATCCAGATTTGTGATTTATTGACTGTGGCAACCTCTATTATCCTAAGCATGCAAATATTTTTGCTTGTAATAATAACTTGTATTAGTAGTATAAATAAAATGAATATATTTTGTTTGAATAAGATTTTTTTGAAAGCTCTATTTGTAATTATCCAAAAAGGAATATAGGTATCAGCCTATGACTTGACTTTTTTTTTAGGAGAAAAATTTATAGGAAATTTATTTTAGAAAAAAAGGAAACAAAGCCATGTTGACCATTCAGAGAGACAGATATTAAGTATGCTTACATTAAAATTTGTAACTAGTTAGAAATATTTTTTATTGTTATTATTGGGCAACAATACAAATTGTGATACAATAATTAAGTAAAATTTTTTCTCCCAAAAAGCTGATAAATAAATAACTCTAATCTTCCTGCTGATAAATAAATAACTCTAATCTCCCTAAGGGCTTCCCTGGTGACTTGGCAGAAAAGAATTCACCTGCCAATGCAGAAGATATAGGTTCAGTCTCTTGGACAGAAAGATCCTGGAGGAGAGAATGGTAACTCCTTCAATATTCTTGCCTGGGAAATTCCATGGACAGAGGAGCCTTGTGGGCTCCATCCCATGGGGTTGCTAAAGACTCAGATATGACTTAGTGACTAAACAACAACAAATCTTCCTGAACAGGTCTTGGGAGTAAAGAAGCTAATCATATGAGAGTTTCTCCTGAAATTTCAACCTTCAGGGAGACATATAAAAGAGCATCACAATAAAATGTATGACCAATCTAGATAGCATATTGAAAAGCAGAGACATTACTTTGCCAACAAGGGTCTATCTAGTCAAGGCTATGGTTTCTCCGGTGGTCATGTGTGGATGTGAGAGTTGGACTGTGAAGAAGGCTGAGTGCCAAAGAATTGATGCTTTTGAACTGTGGTGTTGGAGAAGACTCTTGGGAGTCACTTGGACTGCAAGGAGATCCAAAAAGTCCATTCTAAATGAGATCAGTCCTGGATGTTCTTTGGAAGGAATGATGCTAAAGCTGAAACTCCAGTACTTTGGCCACCTCATGCAAAGAGTTGACTCATTGGAAAAGACTCTGATGCTGGGAGGGAACGGGGGCAGGAGGAGAAGGGGATGACAGAGGATGAGATGGCTGGATGGCATCAGCGACTCGATGGACATGAGTTTGAGTGAACTCCGGGAGTTGGTGATGGACAGGAAGGCCTGGTGTGCTGCAATTCATGGGGTTGCAAAGAGTCGGACACGACTGAGTGACTGAACTGAACTGGTAGGAAAAAAAAAAGTCAAAATAGTTTTTGTTTTTTTTTTTTTAGAAAAGGGTGGAGTGTTTATGGAATTTTTACTAGTCCTAGTTAAAAGAACTAGAAGGGTAAAAAAGAGCCAATCTACAGTATCTATGCCTAGAAAATAAGATTTTTTTTTTTTTCAGACAGACAATTTTGGGGTCAAGCAATGACCTGCCATAGTCACAGAAGAATTGAATCTGTGTTATCTACCAATGCAGTTTTGAGAACTACAACCTTGTATACAGATTTTCTTTTTGGCTCAGTTTATTCCTGCTTCTTGGGATCATTTCCCAAATAAGGCACTGTTTAAGGAGAACACAAATTAAATCAAAGTATTGTATATTAACTTGAGTAACCAATGACTCTTTTATAAATTTTTCACTTAACATAAAGAAAACTTTTATACCTTATTATCACTGATTTTGTTTTCTAATTTCTGTCTAAAATTTGTGTATCATTAAGTACATTGACAGAGAATGAGATGCTTGCTTTGTATCGTTGACTCAACAGACATGAGTTTGAGCAAACTCAGGGAGAGTGTGAAGGACAGAGAAGCCTGTCCTTTATTAGCTTCAGTCCTTGGGGTTGCAAAGAGTCAGTCGTGACTTAGCAACTGAACACCAAAATGTACATTGCAATCTTTTTTCTATTAAATATCTTCATTTCAGTAGTGCTAAGTCTCTTCAATCATGTCCGATCCTGTGTGTGCCTATGGACCTTAGCCAGCCAGTCTCCTCTGTCCATGGGATTCTCCAGGCAAAAATACTGGAGTGGGTTGCCATTCCCTTCTCCTCATTTCAATAGAAGATGTGCTAAAAATAGAAAATACCAGGATATGTTTATATACAACCTCTTTATTTCTCCACCTCTTTGCCACCTCTTCACATGCTTACTTGTTCTACTTAAGCGTAAATGACTATACGGCCTTCATCTGACTGAACCTTCTTGTGTGCCCTTAAAGCATAGAACAATTTCATACCACAGTGGACATGTTTGTGGTGTCCTAAAGATGCTTTCTTAAATGGACATTATAATTTTTCAAAGAAAACGTAAGTTTTCCAACTTTGGCTTGTGTAATTCTTAGATGGGAATTGTCATCTGTTGGTCAGTTTCTGCCATTGGTCATGTACACAGGTGACAAACATGCAGATTGCATAAATATGTTATTCTGCATCAGTAGTTGGCAAACGATGGTCTATGGACCAAATATGGCTTACCACTGTTTTGGGGAAAACTTTTATTAGTGTACAGTCAGTCCCATTTGATTATATTGATATATCGTTTATGGCTGCTTTCACACTACAAGGGCAGAATAGGTTAGTTGTAACAGAGACTATGTGGCACGAAAGCCAAACATCTAGTTTTTTAAAGAAAAAGTTTGCTGATCTCTGTTTTACACTAGAATTCTGAAGTCTCTTTTGTTCTTCGTTTTGTGTCTACCTGTAAGTTTTTTATGTTGTCTCAACAGAAGCTGTGGATTTGTATCTTATTCTCCAGTTGCAAAACATAAGATCACTTATCTTTAATAATAATTTCCAGGATGGAAACCTTTAAAACATGTAGGAGACAGAGGACATTCCAGACAGAAATAAACTGTGACTTTTATCTACACTTGCAAGTTTACTGTCCTTGTTACAACAGTTCTGTGAACACTCTGATGAGATCTCTCAAGAGATAACTTGTTTCTAGGAGCATATTTAGCTGACACATTATTCCTGCTAATATCTGAGACCTGACACAGGATACAAGCCAAGCCTATGTTTTCTTCATCAGTGGCTGAACTCACCTGAGTCCTCTGGGACTCCTCTTGGGATTGGAAGGATGTTTGCCAGAATTTCACTGCAGTCTGAGTTACTTTCTACCCAGCCCTTTATACCTCCCTCGGCCCTTTTATAGGAGCCAGAGGTGCATTGTCTTCTGAAAGGTTTTTCTACCCAACCCTGCTTTCTTTGCCTTTTATCTAAAAAGCCTTTACTCCCAACAAATATCTTGAATATGTAATTCTGTCTTGGCATCTATTTTTGGAGAACCAAACTTGCTTGTTCTGTTCTTTCCATTTGTTGTATGTTATCATTCCACTCAAACGAACAAAGGAAAACAAAACGAGTTATATATAAAAAAAGTAATATCAAAAAAGAAAGAAAATAATATCAAAATAAAGCATATCTGGAGAGTGGCAGTTTCTGGAAATTATTTATCAGATTATAACTTGGAAGACCTGTTAGGAGGTAATTTCCATTAGCCTCTTGTGTTTCTACATATCTTACAAGCAGGGAATTGACTCTGTTACAGTTTCCTGAACTACATTTTTCAAGGTTGAAACAGGGATTGTTTCTTCCTGTGGCGGCAGATAACAGGTTTGATTGCTGTCCAGGGTAATAATCTGTCCCTCCAGGGCAAACATTTGACAGGTTTCTAGTAGATTCTTTAAAAGACTGGAGTCTTCTAAGTTTGTATTTCTCACTTGTGATGCAAATGACCTGTGTGGACAGCATCCACAGGGTGGCTCCACGTTGGCCTATGAAACACAGGGTACAAAGGGAACTAATGTAAAAATCTACTCAAGAAATCTATTTTAAATTTAAAATATAAAACAATATTTTGCAAAATTATTGAATGCAGAGTAAATAACTGTTGTCTTTTTTCCCAAACACAGGTTTTGCTATCTTAATTCTGTGAAAGGTAAATACTCTTTTATTGAAAATTAGACCTTAAAATTATGTTGACTTGTGAAAGTCATTTTGATTTGCTACTTGAGAATTCAGGAAGGAAAAAAGTTCCCAAAATCCTATAAAGAAGTCACTTAATTCGGATTTCAAAATATTTTTATCAAACAGTGTGCCCATTGATTTAGGTGAGTAGATCACTTAAGTATTTTTATTCCTTCAAAATCCACACCATTGCTTTAGATGGAAGCAGATTTCTGGTATAAATTATGCCTCTATCAGGCATTGGAGAAATGAATGACAGGACTAAGCACCTCATGTAGGAGTCTCCTCGATTACCCTTCAGCAGTCTAGCTGTCTGTGTGTTCAGTTCATGTTCAGCTATGATGATTATTTTATGCTAATAAAGTAATATTATGTAGTTTTAAACTGAGACAGGAATAAGCAAAATGAGCCTGGAGAGGACTCTGCAGCTGTGTAGAGTGACTGTATAAGGTCCTTGGGGGATGTGATTATCAGAAGACTGAATCATCATTAGGATAATTAGTGTACTTGGCAACTACATTAGTGGAATTATTGTCATTGCTCACAGCTTGTCAGTGCAAGATTTTTTGATCTGGTAAATTTCACTTTTTACAAATGCAACTGACCATGTGAATGAAATCAAGAGAAGTAAACACTTTTGTTATATCTATTCAGTTCCAGAACTAACAAATGAAAAGTTAATATATTCAAGCCCCAAAGGGGGTATTTTTTGAATTAAATGGTTATCTTGCAACTGTCCTGGATATAAACTTAAATAATTAAAATAAAACATGCTGCTATTTATGAACAGATTATCCATTTAATTTTCAGTGCTTATTATGAGTCAGTTCTTAAAAGATGAATATTGAGGCCATTTTTGTAGTTGAAGTATAGTTGGTTTACAATGTTGTGTTAGTTGCAGGGGTACAGCAAAGTGATTCAGTTATTTCTGTGTGTATATATATATATATGTATATACACACATACATATGTATGTATTCTTTTTCCGATTCTTTTTCCTTATAGGTTATTATAAAATATTGAATATAGTTCTGGGTGCTATACAGTGGTCCTTGTTTGTTATCTACTTTATGTATATTAGTGTGTATAAATTAAGCCCAAACTCCAAAAATATGAAACAGTTCACAAATTTGCACATCATCCTTGCTCAGGGGCCATGCTCATCTTTTCTGTATCATTCTAATTTTTAGTGTGTGTGTTGTGAAATCCAACATGAGGCCATTCTTATATATATCTTAGTTATTACTTTGTTTGATATTCTGTGGATCTGCCATGAGTGTTCACATGTGGTTTCCACTCTGTAGATTCTACTTTGGAATAAATCACACCTTGAAAAAGTACAAAGGAGCTGCTCATATATAGTTAGTGTTCAGTGATACTGTTTCTATTTGTTTGTTAAATAAGCTAAATTTCTTTTTATTGTTATTATTTTTTACTTTACAATATTGTATTGGTTTTGCCATACATCAACATGAATCCGCCACAGGTAAGCTAAATTTCTGATTAAGGATAGCTGCCCTCTGATCATTCTATGACCCAATCACAGCAGAGCATTGACTGTTCAGGTATGAAAAAGTTATCTGTTCTATCCTAGAGAATGACAGCTTTGCTCCACATGATGTTTACGATTGTTTTCACTAGGCTGAACTTTGAAGCACAAAGCTTTCCAATTTATCATATTTTGCTTATTTCATCAAATTGATTGGGCAAATACTCACTACACAGAAACTCAGTCTTTTCAACTTCTCACCAAGTTTACCCTTTCTCAATAAGAAAGTGAAGGACCATGTGTCTGTCCTTAAAGAGTATGAAATGTTGTTGGAAGTCTTACTGTTTTTTGTCATGTATATTCGGGACTTACATTGTTTTTTGGACCCTCTTTTCCATTTTTTTTCATCTCTCTTGTCCCCATAAGAGTAGTCAATCTTGGCAAAAGTCATAGACGTGACTTGTTTTCAAGAATACAGGGAATGAGAAGAAGCTCCTTGACATTATCTTGGCAATGATTTTTGGATATGACTCTGAAAGCAAACACAACAAATGCAAAAATCAACATGTGACTATGTCAGACTTAGAAACTTCTGCACAAGAAAAGAAACAACAATATGAAAAACAACCTGCAGAATGGGAGAAAGCTTTGGCAAATCATATTTCAGTTAAGGGATTGATGATCAAAATATATAAAGCACTTACACAACTCAATGGCAATAAAACATCCAATTAAAAACCAAGCAGGGAAACTAAATAGACGTATTTCCAAAGAATGCATTCAGATGGCCAATGGGTAGATGAAAAGATGCTCAACATCACTAATTATTGGGAAATGCATATCAAAGCATCAGTAAGATATCACCTCATGCCTCTTAGAATGACTATCATCAATAAGAGATAGCAAGTGTTGGTGAGGATGTGGAAAAAAAGAGAACACTTTATATACTGTTGGTGGGAATGTAAATTGGTACAGTTACTATGGAAAACAATATGGAGGTTCCTCAAGAATTAAAAGTAGAACTGCCATGTGGTCTAGCAAGTTCGCTTCTGGGTATATATACTCAAAGAAAATGGAAGCAGGGCATCTAAGAGATACAGTCATTTCCGTGTTTATTGTAGCATTTTTACAATGCCCAAGATAAGCAAACAACCTAAATGCCCATCAACAGATGAATGGATCAAAGATGTCTGTGTATGTGTGTATTTAATACTTGAAAAAATAAGCACAATGGAAAAATGGAGTGTAACTTTACAGATTTCTATGGTTGTATGTCCTCAGGTTCAACCAAACTTGAACATATTTAGTGAAAGAAATATGCTTACAAGTGGACCCAGGCATTTCAAATCCATGTTTTTCAAGTGTTCACTGTATATACCATACACTGGAATCGTATTCAGCAATGAGAAGGAAAGATATCCTGCGTCTCCTAGTATTCTAGTATTCTGGATGGACCTTGAACACATTATGGAAAGTGAGATCCATCAGACAAAGAAACACACATACTATACAATATCACTTATGTGTGGAATCTAAAATGCCAGACTCATAAAAGCAGAGAGTAAAATGGTATTTCCAGGGATTGAGGGCAGATGTATAGGACAGGTGCTGTTTAAGTGTACAAACTTGGCAGTGAGTGGTAAATATATCCTAGAGGTCTAATGTGTAGCATCATGAACATAGAGAACAGTATTATAATCACCAAACTTGCTGAGAAACTGGAAGTTAATGATTTCAACCACTAAAAAGATATGATACTTGTGTAATTCAGTAGCGATTCTAATTATCATTCCAGTAGTAATCACAGTACAATGTGTTAATGTATAAATTTAACATGCTGTAATCTTATACAGCTGGTGGAAGTCTTCCTTGGCAGCTCAGATGGTAAAGAATCTGGCTGCAATGCAGGAGACCTGGGTTTGATCCCTGGGTTGGGGAGATCCCCTGGAAGGGAGGGCATAGCAATCCACTCCAGTATTCTTGCCTGGAGAATCCCTATGGACAGAAGAGCCTGACGGCTACAGTCCATGGGTTTGCAAAGAATCAGACATGACTGAGTGACAAAGCACAATGTACACAGCACAATCTTACATTGAATCAATGTTATATGTCATATGATTTTTAAAAAAATGAATTAGGGGAATCTGACAATGGACGTGGAGAAGGCAATGGCAACCCACTCCAGTACTCTTGCCTGGAAAATCTCATGGATGGAGGAGCCTGGTGGGCTGCGGTCCATGGGGTCACTAATAGTTGGAAACAACTGAGCGACTTCACTTTCACTTTTCACTTTCATGCATTGGAGAAGGAAATGGCAACCCACTCCAGTGTTCTTGCCTGAAGAGTCCCAGGGATGGGGGAGTCTGGTGGGCTGCCGTCTATAGGGTCGGACAGAGTCTGACAGGACTGCAGCGACTTAGCAGCAGCAGCAGCAGACAATGGATGTAGGGATATCAGAACCTACCCCTCAAACTTACTGTCTTTTCTATGGAAGATAAAAGATCATTTATTGTGTTTTGTCCATTAAAAGAGGACGCCATATGTGTACTTTGAAAAATACTAAAAATTCTTTACCAGCAAATAAATATCACAATCAATAAAAGTATAAAAAGTTAAATACTTAAGAACAAAATTCAGCCATTTATAAAAATTTATAATCAGAAGTAATTTTTTCAGTTGTGAGGAAAAATAAAACATTGAACAACTAAAATATAACACACAGATAATAAACATTACCACTCATAATAGGAATGGGTTTGTAAATGAGCATATAACAGTTATGTATCCCCAAACAGAGAAAGGGGTACATGCCTAAAGAAGACTGTACCTCTCCCTGTTACTTCAGTAACTGTTGAAATGTAGAACATGTTTACCTTCTCTTTTTAAATTCGTAACAACAATTCTATCATTCTTTTTCAAAAAACATTTTTTTAAATTTACTTTTGGCTGGACTGGATCTTCATTGCTTTGTGCAGGCTTTCCGTAGTTGCGACAAGTGGTGGCTACTCTTAACTGCAGTGCTTAGACTTCTCATTGTGGTGGCTTTTTCTGTTGTAGAGCACAGGCTGTATGTGCAAGGGCTTCGGTAGTTGCAACACATGAGCTGGTGGGCCCTTGAGTGTGGGCTCAGGGGTTGTGGAATGTGGGCTTATTTGCTCCACGGCATGTGGAATGTTTTGGACCAGGGATTGAACCTATGTCCCCTGCATTGGCAGACAGATTCTTATCCACTGAGCCACCAGAGAAGTACTCTATCATTCTTTATAAAATCTCTCTTCCAGCAGTTTTCATAATACTCAATTTATTGCACGTAATAAGAGCTTACTAGAGTCAAGAGACACTAAAGAACATTTAGTAAACAACTAGATGAATATAATTAATTCTGATTCAGTTCTTTATAAATTAGTTAATAATAGCTGTGAAAATCCAATTGTAGCTAAAGCACAAGCATTTTCCCCAGACAAATTGTTTTAGTAGGAGTATCAATTTTAAATGGTAAATGATTGGAAAATTATACTGACCAAATCACTGCAGGCTACTAAATATTCTACTCAGAATATCTACATGTTTCATTTTAAACCATTCATACTTGTTACCATTAAGAGTCTGCTATTCAAGAAAAGTGTTTTTTCATCAGAGAGAATTAATCCTCTTGATAAATTCCTCCTATTAGGAGTATCAATTTTAAATGGTAAATGATTGGAAAATTATACTGACCAAATCACTGCAGGCTACTAAATATTCTACTCAGAATATCTACATGTTTCATTTTAAACCATTCATACTTGTTACCATTAAGAGTCTGCTATTCAAGAAAAGTGTTTTTTCATCAGAGAGAATTAATCCTCTTGATAAATTCCTCCTATATTTCAGGTACTTTGGCACTGTAATTTTTATTTTATCTAATCTTTTCTTTATTGTAACTGTTATGTGTAATGGATGAGGTTAGTTATTTTCTTTGCTTTTTAGTCCGAGTGGATCTAGATGTAAGTAGATACATGAGTGAATATGCAATAGATATTTCCCTATGTTATTTCATATACTGAAATAGAATGTATGTAGAAGAAGTTTCACAAGTCCATAGTAATCTGTAAAATAAAGTTCAGAGTTAAAATCACAGATATCTACATAATTTATGAGCTTGTCTTTTTTTCTTTTTTGGCCTTTCTACAGAGCTTATGGGATCTTAGTTCCCTGACCAGGAATGGAAGCCATGCCACCTGAAGTGAAAGCAAATCTCTATGAGCTTAATTCAGACATCATTGATAAATATGCTTGTATGAAATGCTTTTCTTTTTCATTTTGTTCTAAGAATGCTTTAATATCTGAATAGGCTCAGAATGCCTTGACATTTCTCTTAATTCCCCAAATGATTTAACTCATCATCTTATAGCTCTGCCCAAGCCAAAATTCTCTGTCATCAGTGAATTCTTCACATCCGTAGACAAAGACAATAATATGCATCTGTATCTGAGGCCTGGACTCCTAATTATAGAAATCAGAGCCCTTATTTTTAATATTTATGCATGTGATTTCTAAGGTGCTATTTTCTTTTTTTTTAATTTAGTTTTATTTTTAATTGGAGAATAATTCTTTTATAATATTGTATTAGTTTCTGCCATTCATCAACAGGAATCAGACATAGGTTCCCTCCCTCTTGAATCTCCCTCTCTCCTTGCACCCCATCGTACACCTCTACACCTCTAGATCATACACACATCGTACACCTCTAGATTGTCACAGTGCACTGGATTTGGATTCCTTGTGTCATACAGCAAATTCCTACTGGCTATCTATTTTACATATGGTAATGTATATGTTTCAATGCTACTGCCTCAAATCATCCCACCCTTTCCTTCCTCTCCTGTGTTCAAAAGTCTATTCACTCTGTATAATAGGCTCTAGATTCATCCACTTCATTAGATCTACGTCAAATGCATTTATTTTTATGAGCAAGTAATATACCACTGTTTATATGTACCACGTCTTCTTTATTCATTCATCTGTCAGTGGACGTCTAGGTTGCTTCCATGTCCTGGTGATTTTCTTAAATACTTGAACTGCATTGAAATTAGTGATTGATCATTATCTTAGCTTTATTCTATTAGTTTAGTTCAGTCGCTCAGTCGTGTCCCACTCTTTGAGACCTCATAAATTGCAGCACGCCAGACCTCCCTATCCATCACCATCTCCCGGAGTTCACTCAAACTCACGTCCATCGAGTCCGTGATGCCATCCAGCCATCTCATCCTCTGTTGTCCCCTTTTCCTCCTGCCCTCAATCCCTCCCAGCATCAGAGTCTTTTCCAATGAGTCAGCTCTTCGCATGAAGTGGCCAAAGTACTGGAGTTTCAGCTTTAGCATCATTTCTTCCAAAGAACACCCAGGACTGATCTCCTTTAGAATGGACTAGTTGGATCTCCTCGCAGTCCATGGGACTCTCAAGAGTCTTCTCCAATACCACAGTTCAAAAGCATCAATTCTTTGGCGCTCAGCTTTCTTCAGAGTCCAACTCTCACATCCATACATGACTACTGGAAAAACCATAGCCTTGACTAGATGGACCTTTGTTGGCAAAGTAATGTCTCTGCTTTTTAATATGTTATCTAGGTTGGTCATAACTTTCCTTCCAAGGAGTAAGCATCTTAATTTCATGGCTGCAATCACCATCTGCAGTGAGAAAATCTTAGACCTAACATTACATAACATTTATTATGCTTACCTACCAGGGCCAGGTACTTTACTTGTTATTTATTTATTCCTTATGTACCACATTGTTGTTATATCCATTTTTTCAGCTGAGGAGGCAGTCTTGTCCTGCCACTAAAATTAATAGAAGTAGGATTTAATCTTATTTCTGTCTGACATCATAGTCCATGTTATATATATTTTGATATGAAACACATTACTAGTACTGTAATGTAGATTGTGGTGTCCATGAGAAAGATCCTGAAGTGAAGTTGCTCAGTCGTGTCTGACTCTTTGCGACTCCATGGACAGTAGCCTGCACCAGGCTCCTCCATCCAAGGAATTTTCTAGGCAAGAGTACTGATGTGGGCTGCCATTTCCTTCTCCAGGGAATCTTCCTGACCCAGGGATTGAACCCAGGTCTCCCACGTTGTAGACAGATGCTTCACCATCTGAGCCACCAGAGAATGAGCCTGGCAGACCTTAATTACAAGGAGCGTCATTGACCAAGGGTCCCAGTCACTGCACTCTGACAACCATTTACACTAAGGCCAGTCTAAGAATGAGTACAGCAAGGATACAAAGGTGAATCCATTCCTAGGAGACACAGGTCTTTTCTGAAGGCTGATCTTGGCTTGAACATTGGACCTTTTCTAGACTGCACAGCAGCCTAGGACACACAGATCCACTTCATCTTCTCTTCCTCTCCTTTTCTCAGGGTGTGATTACATTGCAATCTTACTAGTGGCTCTCACACAGATATTTTCCCTAGTAAAATCCTTTCACATAAAAAAAAAAAAATAGCAAGCCGTTTCCATGAACTTTTAAGGTTCTAGTGATAAGGAGTATGCTAAGATATCCCCTCCAAATGGAAAGAAAAGGGCTAAATCTTGCATTCCCTATCACAAAGAAAGACACCCAGTGCCTGATAGGCCTTTTTTTGGGTTCTAGGACTCATAAAGTGCTTTGCTAGAACTTACAATTGTGTGACAGTCTAGGAAGATTCTTCACAACCATCTGTCCCTCTCTCCTTCACCTGGAATCACACTTATGTCACTGTCTGAGGCTCTTTCAGTCTTACCTGGTTATTTACATAATTTGTCTCACACAGTCTTTTCTCCTAACATAAAATCTGTGCATCTTAATCCTGTCTTGACATCTGCTTCTTAGAAGACACTGACTTACATATATGTTAATCAAAAACTATATTATATTATATGATTTTTACTGGTGAAATGATTAGGCAACATGGGATTAATTATGCTAATAAAAGCAATTTTGTATTTCATATGCTGATTAAAATTTGCTACAAGTGAGTTAAGCAATGTCACTACAATTGTGAAAATGACAAATTAATGAGAACTATGTTTACCACAAGGGTAACATCCAACTAAAAACATTGTTATTAAATAATCTATGTAAATATTATGAGAACTACAATTAAAGTGTGTAAAATTTCTTAGTAGACAATAAAGGAAACAAAGGGAAAAAATTTATAAGTAAACAATAAAGGAAATAGACTTTTAATTGTGGGGGAACCAATTCAATGCATTAGAGATAATTAGAGAAATAATGAAAAGGTCAAGAGATAATTTGTTCACAAACAGTTCATTTATTGACTTTTATTTCTGGCTATCATGCAGTGAAATGGGCATTCTCATAATATTTATCAGATTGTACTTTCTTATTAATAATTTTCTTGCATTTGTCAAGAACTAAAAATTATTCATACCCTGTATCCCAACTGGGTTTTTTTTTGTTGTTGTTGAAAATCTTTAGAGATTAATAAAAATAATTATCATAGTTTATAGATTCAGGTATGCAGTAATAATTATAATAAAAATATTTTAAAATATATCTTAGGAAAAATACATTTGTATTATTTGCAATGAGTTGTCAAGTGTAAATTTCTTACTGAGCTGCAGAGTATATGAGGGTTTTCTATGTTTATTCATAACAGAACTACACAATCTGACACAGTTATAAGCAATTATTGTTATAAGCAATTATTTAATAATTATGGAGTAAATTAAAAAACTGTTAATGACCAGTTAAGGCACATAAAATAATAGAAACAAGTAAATATTAGGAAATAGTATAAATTGTTAAACATATATTGTATGTTTAAACATACAGATTAAAGTGTGAGATGCAGTAACCAAAACTCATTCCAAAGATAACAACCTTTCCTTTCCAATATACAGATTATATATAATACTTTTCTTTACACTAGTCAGAATTTCTTTTTAAATAAAATTTTTCTTAAGTTGGAAAATAAAGTATTCAAAAGGAATAAATTAAACAGAAGTCTGAAAAACAGCTTTCAGCAGAAAAATTAGGAATAAATAATCTGCTTAGAACATCAACACTAGTTCCTTTGTTAATGACAGAAGCCCATTTACCCAAACACCTACAAAAAGCTTTAATCCTTCCAGAGCCCCAAACATAAATGCCCTAACACTGTGGTCTGTTCATGATATAATTTAAAATCCACTGTACTGATATTTGTTCTGTATTAGTCTAGCATTGTTATAATAAAATACAGAAGATTAGGTGGCTTGATCAAAAGAAATTATTATTTTTTTATAGTTCTGGAGGCTGGAAGTCCAAGATCAAAGTGAGAGAAGGTTTGCTTTCTCCTGAAGCCTCTCTCCTTGGCTTGTAAGTGTCCTCATGTGACTTTTTCTCTACATGCACACCGTAGGTATGTCTTCCTCATAAGTTCCACTCATAGGGCCTCATTTAACCTAAATTATATCCTTAAAATCTATATCTCTAAATACAGTGACACTGGGAGTTAGGACTTCACTGTATGAATTTGGGGAGAACACAGTTCATAATACTTCCTAGTTCTATTTTGTGTGATTGTATATATGATCAACGTTGTTAACTTTTTGACGTGGAACATCAATTCTATGTGAAAGTAGATCTCTTAAAAGTTTTAATGCAAATTTCCTTTCATAACTACAATTCAGACATTATATAAAGATTTTAATCTGTCTAGCCATAGTTTAATCTGTCTAGCCATAGAAAAACAGACTTGTTCCAAATAGGAAAAGGAGTATGTCAAGGCTGTATATTGTCACCGTACTTATTTAATTTATATGCAGCGTACATCATGAGAAACGCTGGGCTGGAGAAGCACGAGCTAGAATCAAGATTGCTGGGAGAAATATCAATAACCTCAAATATGCAGATAATGCCACCCTTATGCAGAAAGTGAAGAAGAGCTAAAGAGCCTCTTGATGAAAGTAAAAGAGGAGAGTGAACAAGTTGGCTTAAAGCTCAACATTCAGAAAACAAAGATCATGGCATCCAATCCCACCACTTCATGGCAAATTGATGGAGAAAAGTGAAAACAGTGTCAGACTTTATGTTTTTTGGGGGCTCCAAAATCACTGCAGATGGTGACTGCAGCCATAAAATTAAAACACACTCCTTGGAAGAAAAGTTATGACTAACCTAGATAGCATGTTAAAAAGCAGAGACATTACTTTGCCAACAAAGGTCCGTCTAGTCAAGGCTATGATTTTTCCAGTGGCCATGGGTCATGTATGGATGTGAGAGTTGAGCCATAAAGAAAACTGAGCACTGAAGAATTGATGCTTTTGAACTGTGGGGTTGGAGAAGACTCTTGAGAATCGCTTGGACTTCAAGGAGATCCAACCAGTCCATCCTAAAGGAAATCAGTCCTGAATGTTCATTGGAAGGACTGAAGCTGAAGCGGAAACTCCAATACTTTGGCCACCTGATTTGAAAAACTGACTCAACTGAAAAGACACCAATGCTGGGAAAGATTGAAGGCAGGAAGAGAAGGGGATGACAGAGGATGAGATGGCTGGATGGCATCACCGACTTGATGGATTTGAGTTTGAGTGAACTCTGGGAGTTGATAACGGACAGGGAGGCCTGGCGTACTGCAGTCCATGGAGTCACANGTTCCTAGGAGACACAGGTCTTTTCTGAAGGCTGATCTTGGCTTGAACATTGGACCTTTTCTAGACTGCACAGCAGCCTAGGACACACAGATCCACTTCATCTTCTCTTCCTCTCCTTTTCTCAGGGTGTGATTACATTGCAATCTTACTAGTGGCTCTCACACAGATATTTTCCCTAGTAAAATCCTTTCACATAAAAAAAAAAAAATAGCAAGCCGTTTCCATGAACTTTTAAGGTTCTAGTGATAAGGAGTATGCTAAGATATCCCCTCCAAATGGAAAGAAAAGGGCTAAATCTTGCATTCCCTATCACAAAGAAAGACACCCAGTGCCTGATAGGCCTTTTTTTTGGGTTCTAGGACTCATAAAGTGCTTTGCTAGAACTTACAATTGTGTGACAGTCTAGGAAGATTCTTCACAACCATCTGTCCCTCTCTCCTTCACCTGGAATCACACTTATGTCACTGTCTGAGGCTCTTTCAGTCTTACCTGGTTATTTACATTATTTGTCTCACACAGTCTTTTCTCCTAACATAAAATCTGTGCATCTTAATCCTGTCTTGACATCTGCTTCTTAGAAGACACTGACTTACATATATGTTAATCAAAAACTATATTATATTATATGATTTTTACTGGTGAAATGATTAGGCAACATGGGATTAATTATGCTAATAAAAGCAATTTTGTATTTCATATGCTGATTAAAATTTGCTACAAGTGAGTTAAGCAATGTCACTACAATTGTGAAAATGACAAATTAATGAGAACTATGTTTACCACAAGGGTAACATCCAACTAAAAACATTGTTATTAAATAATCTATGTAAATATTATGAGAACTACAATTAAAGTGTGTAAAATTTCTTAGTAGACAATAAAGGAAACAAAGGGAAAAAATTTATAAGTAAACAATAAAGGAAATAGACTTTTAATTGTGGGGGAACCAATTCAATGCATTAGAGATAATTAGAGAAATAATGAAAAGGTCAAGAGATAATTTGTTCACAAACAGTTCATTTATTGACTTTTATTTCTGGCTATCATGCAGTGAAATGGGCATTCTCATAATATTTATCAGATTGTACTTTCTTATTAATAATTTTCTTGCATTTGTCAAGAACTAAAAATTATTCATACCCTGTATCCCAACTGGGTTTTTTTTTGTTGTTGTTGAAAATCTTTAGAGATTAATAAAAATAATTATCATAGTTTATAGATTCAGGTATGCAGTAATAATTATAATAAAAATATTTTAAAATATATCTTAGGAAAAATACATTTGTATTATTTGCAATGAGTTGTCAAGTGTAAATTTCTTACTGAGCTGCAGAGTATATGAGGGTTTTCTATGTTTATTCATAACAGAACTACACAATCTGACACAGTGTTATAAGCAATTATTGTTATAAGCAATTATTTAATAATTATGGAGTAAATTAAAAAACTGTTAATGACCAGTTAAGGCACATAAAATAATAGAAACAAGTAAATATTAGGAAATAGTATAAATTGTTAAACATATATTGTATGTTTAAACATACAGATTAAAGTGTGAGATGCAGTAACCAAAACTCATTCCAAAGATAACAACCTTTCCTTTCCAATATACAGATTATATATAATACTTTTCTTTACACTAGTCAGAATTTCTTTTTAAATAAAATTTTTCTTAAGTTGGAAAATAAAGTATTCAAAAGGAATAAATTAAACAGAAGTCTGAAAAACAGCTTTCAGCAGAAAAATTAGGAATAAATAATCTGCTTAGAACATCAACACTAGTTCCTTTGTTAATGACAGAAGCCCATTTACCCAAACACCTACAAAAAGCTTTAATCCTTCCAGAGCCCCAAACATAAATGCCCTAACACTGTGGTCTGTTCATGATATAATTTAAAATCCACTGTACTGATATTTGTTCTGTATTAGTCTAGCATTGTTATAATAAAATACAGAAGATTAGGTGGCTTGATCAAAATAAATTATTATTTTTTTATAGTTCTGGAGGCTGGAAGTCCAAGATCAAAGTGAGAGAAGGTTTGCTTTCTCCTGAAGCCTCTCTCCTTGGCTTGTAAGTGTCCTCATGTGACTTTTTCTCTACATGCACACCGTAGGTATGTCTTCCTCATAAGTTCCACTCATAGGGCCTCATTTAACCTAAATTATATCCTTAAAATCTATATCTCTAAATACAGTGACACTGGGAGTTAGGACTTCACTGTATGAATTTGGGGAGAACACAGTTCATAATACTTCCTAGTTCTATTTTGTGTGATTGTATATATGATCAACGTTGTTAACTTTTTGACGTGGAACATCAATTCTATGTGAAAGTAGATCTCTTAAAAGTTTTAATGCAAATTTCCTTTCATAACTACAATTCAGACATTATATAAAGATTTTAATCTGTCTAGCCATAGTTTAATCTGTCTAGCCATAGAAAAACAGACTTGTTCCAAA
This sequence comes from Oreotragus oreotragus, assembly GCA_006410675.1. Taxonomy (NCBI): domain Eukaryota; kingdom Metazoa; phylum Chordata; class Mammalia; order Artiodactyla; family Bovidae; genus Oreotragus; species Oreotragus oreotragus. The sequence goes on along the minus strand of SJYX01020610.1, from coordinate 6,824 downwards.
TAGGAAAAGGAGTATGTCAAGGCTGTATATTGTCACCGTACTTATTTAATTTATATGCAGCGTACATCATGAGAAACGCTGGGCTGGAGAAGCACGAGCTAGAATCAAGATTGCTGGGAGAAATATCAATAACCTCAAATATGCAGATAATGCCACCCTTATGCAGAAAGTGAAGAAGAGCTAAAGAGCCTCTTGATGAAAGTAAAAGAGGAGAGTGAACAAGTTGGCTTAAAGCTCAACATTCAGAAAACAAAGATCATGGCATCCAATCCCACCACTTCATGGCAAATTGATGGAGAAAAGTGAAAACAGTGTCAGACTTTATGTTTTTTGGGGGCTCCAAAATCACTGCAGATGGTGACTGCAGCCATAAAATTAAAACACACTCCTTGGAAGAAAAGTTATGACTAACCTAGATAGCATGTTAAAAAGCAGAGACATTACTTTGCCAACAAAGGTCCGTCTAGTCAAGGCTATGATTTTTCCAGTGGCCATGGGTCATGTATGGATGTGAGAGTTGAGCCATAAAGAAAACTGAGCACTGAAGAATTGATGCTTTTGAACTGTGGGGTTGGAGAAGACTCTTGAGAATCGCTTGGACTTCAAGGAGATCCAACCAGTCCATCCTAAAGGAAATCAGTCCTGAATGTTCATTGGAAGGACTGAAGCTGAAGCAGAAACTCCAATACTTCGGCCACCTGATTTGAAAAACTGACTCAACTGAAAAGACACCAATGCTGGGAAAGATTGAAGGCAGGAAGAGAAGGGGATGACAGAGGATGAGATGGCTGGATGGCATCACCGACTTGATGGATTTGAGTTTGAGTGAACTCTGGGAGTTGATAACGGACAGGGAGGCCTGGTGTACTGCAGTCCATGGAGTCACAAAAAGTCGGACGATTGAGCAACTGAACTGAACTGATCCATAGTTTAACTTTGAACTTTAAAGATTTTCATATGTGACTCATTTTGCTTTCTCAGCAATGACTTCATTTTGTATGCAAATTTTGGAGACTCTGATGATTTACTTGACCTTATGTAGTATTTTGTGCTCAGTTGTGTCCAACCCTTTGTGCCCCCATGGTATATAGTCTGCCAGGCTCCTCTGTCCATGGGATTCCTCAGGCAAGGATAGTGGAGTGGGGTGCCATCTCTTACTCTAAGGAATCTTCCCAACCCAAGGATCAAGCCTGTTTCTTTTGGATCTCTTGTGTCTCCTGCGTTGGTAGGTGGATTCTTTACCACTAATGCCACCTGGGAAGCCCATATGTTATTTTAGGTCAGTACAATCAGTTCAGTTCAGTCAGTCAGTCCAGTTCAGTCAGTCAGTCATGTCTGACTCTATAGTATTCGTATTTGTTATTTTAAAGATTTGGATAGTCATTAGAGAATATAAGCATTATTCCAGTTCCAAGATGTTGTTGCCCTTGAGAATCAGAGACTTGAATGAGGGAGAAGCTAAGGAGCTGATCATAGACTAATAGCATCCACAAATTCATGTTAGTTTGTGTAGGCTATTAAAGCTCAGAGCTATAGGCTATGACTTACCACATTATAGGAGCAAAATAATTTTCTCAGTGTAATTTAATATTCTGAATTCCAGCATAATGTGCTGTGTTACTATGCTGTTGGTTTCATTATATTTCAAGTCATCTAACAGGATCCATAAGAAATAGTCGATTGATAATTATTGACAAATGAAATAGATAAATGATAGATGGGGAAGCAGAGAAGGCAATGGCACCCCACTCCAGTACTCTTGCCTGGAAAATCCCATGGATGGAGGAGCCTGGTGGGCTGCAGTCCATGGGGTCGCTAAGAGTTGGACACGACTGAGCAACTTCACTTTCACTTTTCACTTTCATGCACTGGAAAAGGAAATGGCAACCCACTCCAGTGTTCTTGCCTGGAGAATCCAAGGGACAGGGGAACCTGGTGGGCTGCCATCTATGGGGTCGCACAGAGTCGGACAAGACTGAGGTGACAGCAGCAGCAGCAGCAGATGGGGAAGAATTTTTTTGGCAGGATTTTTGAAAAATTAGAACTCATATGACAATCACAGGTTGCCACTAACCATCAGAAAACTGTTGAGGAACTGCATATTTCTTGAGCATATCTGAATGGGTAGTGAGTAGTACAGTAATTTAAGTATGTGATGCTACATTTTAATAGCCAATGAGATGGTTATTAGGGCATCATATTGCTTGTATCATCACTGCTATACTGAAGGCTGTTTATATGATAGTTTCTCCAATGAATGCTGTCATTCTAGTCAATTTAACAATATGTGTCCCCCCTTCCCCCACAGTGGCTCCTTTTATAACCTGTGAGAATAATCAAAAGAACCATTCAATAAATATGTCAAAATAATCTATATGTTCCTTCTCTGCATTGTCCCATGTATGTCCCTACCCAATAAACTAATGAAAACCAAATTCAATTTAGAAAAAAGCTACATTATATATGTATTATATATAGTATATTTATATATGTAAATATATTCATATGTATTTATATATATAAAACACATATGAAAAGTGAAGTTGCTCAGTTGTATCCGACTCTTTGCGACCACATGGACTGTAGTCTACTAGGCTCCTCCATCCATGGAATTTTCCAGGCAAGAGAACTGGAGTGGGTTGCCATTTCCTTCTCCAAAAAAGCACATATATATTTATTTTCCCTGTGCATCTCTACCACAACGTTCAGCTTATATTTAGGAGATTGCTTACTTGAATGAGATTTCTAAACCTCCATCTTTTTCTCATCACGGCTTTGAGACAGTGTTTTCCTGTGCTCAGAAGACAGCAGTGCTGTTTCTTCTTGATACAAGAGAAAACTAAGAGCATAGAAAGAGTCTGTCTCAAAGCCATGATGAGAAAAAGATGAAGGTTTAGAAATTTCATTAAAATAAGCAATCTCCTAAATACAAGCTGAAAGTTTTGGTAGAGATGCATAGGGAAAATGAACTGAAAATGAAAAATAATATAGATTGAAGAATTTATTTTCAGAGGGGAATCTGAAAGTTAGATCAGTGTGACACAGCAGATGAAACAGAATTACTTCATAACCAGCTGACTATCTAACTTAGAGAAATGAAAACTTCTTTTCACATGAAACTGGGCAGGAATACATCTTTAAATCACTGTAAACTACTCACACAAGTCTTTTAACAGGTGAATGGATGAACTATAGTACATCTCTTCAATGGAATAATACCAAGTAAGAAAAAGGAACAGACTATTGGTAAACCCAGTATTAGAGGTGATTCTCAAAGGCATTTTGCTGAGTGAAGAAGTTATTTCCCAAACCTTACATACTATAGGATGCTATTTTATATGGTGTTTTAGAGAAGGGAAGCATTATATGAACAGAGATCAGTGGATGTCAGAGGTTAGGTTTGGAGGAAATGTTGACTACAGAGGGAGCACAAATGAGTTTTGGTGATGACGGCCCTCTTCTGTATCCTTTTTATAGTGGTCTTTAGACAAACTTATACATGTACGAAAACTCATAGACTTGTATACCAAAGTCAGTGAATTTTTGATGCTTATACTTTAATATTAGACATAATGCAAAGGAAGGAAGGAATGGACATAAACAGAGGAGAGAAGGAAAGAGATGAAGACAGGGGGAAATAGGAAGGAATAGTTTCATGCTAATTTGACAAAGTTGTGGAAATCTTTAGCTATTCCTTAGAAAATTTCTAAGAAAATGAGCACCAGCTTGCTTCATTTGCAATATCCAGTGGTTAAAATAGTTCAGTCTTCTGAAGAAGATAGCAACAAAATCTCCATTTTTACTTTATGTATTTGATGAAACCTAAAGTATGTTAGCAACTAAGTCCAATATAAAAATTAACAAATAAGTCTTGAATTTTATCAAAATAGTTTGAATTTGACTGATGTACATTCTTAAATTATAAATATAGTAACAAATGAATTTTTAATATTATATATAACCTTAAGGGCTTCCCTGGTGGCTCAGAGGTTAAAGCGTCTGCTTCCAATACGAGTAGACCTGGGTTTGATTCCTGGGTTGGTAAGATCCCCTGGAGAAGGAAATGGTAACCCACTCCAGTATTCTTGCCTGGAGAATCCCATGGATGGAGAAGCCTGGTAGGCTACAGTCCACGGTATTGCAAAGAGTCAGACACGACCGAGTGACTTCACCTTCACCTAAAAATTACATGAGCTTTTATTTTAAAATTTCATGCCATTATAATACACAATATTATTTATTCTCATAAAGCGTCTTCACCATTTTGATTGATGAGCTAGTTCTTTACATTCTACATTTATATGTCATGCCATTATATTGAGTGTTAATATATTATGAAATAGGTATTGAGATTTTATGCTCAAGAGACAGAAAACTTGGTGTGAAGTTAGATTTCTTTGTTATGAAATATGAGTTACATATTTTAGGAAAGGAAAAACTCTAGTAGTAGAGGTCATTATGAGTTACAATAATGTGAATTGATCTGGTTGGCACAGAGTTAAAATGCTACTGGATATAGGTATGGTGGTTTAGTTGCTAAGTCATGTCCAACTCTTGGGACACCATGGACTGTAGCCCGCCAGGATCCTCTGTCCATGTGATTTCCCAGGCAAGAATGCTAGAATAGGTTGCCATTCCTTTCTCCAGTATATGTGTATGATTGGCCAACAAAGTTCATTTGAGTATTTCTAGAACATCTTACAGAATAACCCAAACGAGCTTTGTTGGCCAACCCAATAAAACAGCACTGTTCTTTGCACATAATAAATTACCAGTTATTATTTTGACTGTTCAAAAATGCATCTATAGTCAATATATACTTTAAAATATGAATAAATATTCAAATTATTAAATTATCATTATTTCAGCAATAATTCATATCCTGTACAGTGAAACATGTTCAGGAACTTTATTACCTATACTTAAGTAGGCACTTTATGTATGTAACAATTGAGTGTATTTTACTGTTTGCATAATTTAAATGAAGGCAATTCAAAAATTGCAATGTAGCATGCATCATAAATTTTATTTTCATTGAAAATATTTTTAGTTACTGTTTGAAGAATTAAACATTGGCATTTTTTGCTGTACCACTAGAGGCCATTGTATCCTTTCTTAAACAAATAAGTACATATGCAAATCAAAACCTTAATCTGAGAGGCATTTATAAATAATCTAGAGGAATTCATATGTTGTATAACAGAATGGACACCATGCGGTTTCAGGGTGGAAAGCTCCTCTCTACTTCACTGCTCTACATACTTGATTTGATTGGTAGCTATAACTGAAGGAAACTTGATTTTCTAGTGGAAAGACTGACTTGTGTTATGGCAAATTCAAAGAAAATTTTTAAAAAATGCATGAGAATATTTCAGAATTCACCAAAGATTTTGTCATGTAAATTATTTTTAGTTACATACTTTGAAATGTAACTTTGAAGAATAAAATTCCCATCAAGTGAATGAAAAACTTTAGAATTCTTGAAGTGTATAACTTTTTAATGTGACATGATGATAAACAACAAAGTTATGGTATTTATTTCTCTTTAGGAAAAACTGTGAGATATTTTTAAAGAAATACGTAATAATATCATGCATATGTGAAGGGGAAAAAGTATGAAAGTACTGAAGTAATTCCAAAAGTTAGCATAAAATTTCCATCTTGTTTTTCATTTTAGTGAATTCACAGTTTATGATTTGCATAATAATCTCTCAAGCTGCTTTTCTGAGGTTAGAACACCAAATCAGCAAGTTTACTGCTATTGTGCTTTTATCGTTAGGTGATCTTCTAGAGTTTATCTAAGAGAAATTTATGTAAATAAATTATTGTTGTAACACATTATTTGTTTTTATTATGAAGTTTACTCTTTCCCCAAAAATAGTAATGGGAAAACATTATTAAAATAATATATATGTAGTATGTTTTGACTGGAGAAGGAAATGGCGACCCACTCCAGTGTTCTTGCCTGGAGAATCTCAGGGACGGAGGAGCCTGGTGGGCTGCCGTCTATGGGGTTGCACAGAGTCGGACACAACTGAAGTTACTTAGCAGTATGTTTTGAAGGTCAGGTAGGTGTATGAATTAAACCATAAAATAACCTGTAATAATTACAGCTACCTTTTGAACATGATCTGTATTATTGCCAGAGTATAAAAATCATTTGAAATCATGGTATATTAGCAATTAAAGAGCAATGTTACACCTTAATGGCCCTGATTAAGTGATATAGAAAAATTAAACTCCACCATAATTTTACACTTTATTGTATATAGAACCACTGATTAAAATATCATTGCAATCTTCTTAGATAATTACAGGAGAGGTAGGAGATTTTCAGAGACAAAATGATTTTCTCTTGAATTCAGGAGAGTAGAATCAAACCATTTAAAAACAAAAGCTGACCACATATTCTTGGGTTACATAAAATTCAAAAATCCTTATCTGTGTTAATGGGGAAAGGTCTGTAATAAGTTATTTTACATTTCAAAGTAATAAGACTAATACATGCTATTTTATTATCTGTTAGCTAAGACTTTTCTAAATGTAATCAATGCCTGTTTATAATGGTGGAATTTTTCATGAAAATGGAACAAATTTCTTATGATTTCACTGAGTTTTATGACCTGTCTAAATCTTCAGTTCAGTTCAGTTCAGTTGCTCAGTCGTGTCCGACTCTTTGCGACCCCATGAATCGCAGCACACCAGGCCTCTCTGTCCATCACCAACTCCTGGACTTCACTCAGACTCGCATCCATCGAGTAAGTGATGCCACCCAGCCATCTCATCCTCTGTCGTCCCCTTCTCCTCCTGCCCCCAATCCCTCC